>NQII01007501.1:9982-20388 GCA_002778355.1 Clitarchus hookeri
CTCCATATCCTCTGGTGCTTCGTAATGATAACCCACTGGGAGGACAAGAGCCCCGCGTGCACCTCTCCCCTCCCCCTCCCCTCTAGCGTAGCTCCCGATGACGACGGCCGGGCGGCTCTGAGAAGTGCGCTTGCTCTGGTGCGCCTGTACGAGACCCGGTGCTCACTAGTGCCAACAGTTTGTATGTTTAAATATAGTAAAAAAAATTATTCCTTCTTAAATATAGGTGTGATGTTTGCTTATGTAAATACCTATAAAGAAAATATATTTTTTAAAATATGACGCAAGCGGTTTACTACTACAGTAGCGCCGTTGTAACTTATGACTCGGGAACTCTGGCAATGTCGGGCCACTTCTCCCCGAGGAGAGGAAACAATTGAACGACGGTGGTACGGCAGGCGGGAGGGAGTGCCTGCAGATTCACCCGCCGTTGGTGCTTTGCGAGTTGTTCTGTCTCTCTCTTTCACTTGGGTATGCGAAGCCAAGTCCGTTCTTAGGTCGGCGCGGCTATAGTTATGAATTAGAAAATGAAGGTGTGACCGACCACTGTCTTATCAACTCAGGGGTTTCACGCCCCTGCTGGCTTAAAAGGGGTGGGTGAGGGAGGTCGTCCAGCTTGCCTCTTCTTACGGTGCTCTTGCAACTGCAGCCAACATTGCAAGTAAATCCACTGGCGCATTTCAGAGGTACCAAGACAGACAATAGATCTCCACCTTCTAGACATGTTTTCATAGAGTCAATAAATGTACCATAGGCTCACTAATATTTTAATTTTNATTAGAAAATGAAGGTGTGACCGACCACTGTCTTATCAACTCAGGGGTTTCACGCCCCTGCTGGCTTAAAAGGGGGGGATGAGGGAGGTCGTCCCACTTGCCTCTTCTTACGGTGTTCTTGCAACTGCAGCCAACATTGCAAGTAAATCCACTGGCGCATTTCAGAGGTACCAATAGATCTCCACCTTCTAGACATGTTTTCATAGAGTCAATAAATGTACCATAGGCTCACTAATATTTTAATTTTNCAATAGATCTCCACCTTCTAGACATGTTTTCATAGAGTCAATAAATGTACCATAGGCTCACTAATATTTTAATTTTCTTCATTATTTATCAAATCCAATGTTTTAAATTCCTTCCCGATATTTTGGAATCAACGATGATATCCATAGATAATCTCAAAACAATTATTACACCCAAGGAGCTTGGAGGCCACGATGGCTGAGCGGTTAGACTGCTTGCCTCCCACCAAGACGAACCGGGTTCAAGCCCCGGCCGATTCACTCCGGATTTTCGCAAGTGGGAATCGTGCCGGTCGATGCCGCTGGTCGGTGGGTTTTCTCGGGGATCACTCTGGCGCTGCTCCACCCTCACCTCACTTCGCCCTCATCTGCTCTCAAGACCCCGATGTTAGGAGCCGCCCAATCCTCCTCCCCCTTCCCTCCCTCTCCACCAGGCGCTTGAACATTGACCGATATGAAAATATAAGCGACGGTATTTATTTGTATACATTTGTAATAGTTTGTCCAATATGAACGTTGATTTAGCAACCACTACATCACTCGGACAACTGCAGTTCTTCGCAAAATAAGCGATCGATAAATATATTGACGTAGCTACTGTTACTGAAGAATGTTTTCTATGGATGGGTACTTATATCTGCTAAACCACTGAGAATCGTTTTTTTTTTAAATAATGCATATCTCAAAATAGTATAAAACAAAGTCGCTTATCCGCGTCTGTCTGTGCATTCGCTTAGTAAGTCTAAACTACTTAATGGATTTGATGCGGTTTTCAACATCATTTAGAGAATTTCTTGAGGAAGGTTTTGGTGCATAATACATTTATATTTAATGTAAGGACAGTAGAGAAATGTCTAACCGTTTGTAATAAAGTCGTAAAAACCCCACTTTTATGGCGCTTGCATGGCTTGCGCTGACTAAAANGAAATGTCTAACCGTTTGTAATAAAGTCGTAAAAACCCCACTTTTATGGCGCTTGCATGGCTTGCGCTGACTAAACCATAAGAGATGCATCAAATTAATGTACTACAGAATTGTAGCTCTCAAAAAGGTCTACAGAAAAGCCCGCGATGGCATATGTTTATATTTCAAGGATGACCCGCAGTAACCGTTTTTGTCTTTCAAAGTATCGCTGTAAAAACTAAATTGTTACCGGGCGAAGCCGGGCCGGTTCGCTANTAACCGTTTTTGTCTTTCAAAGTATCGCTGTAAAAACTAAATTGTTACCGGGCGAAGCCGGGCCGGTTCGCTAGTTTCTGTATAAACATGCGTTTCTGATGGAAATGTAAGTATCTTTAATTGTTTTAATGTTCTGAACACTGTTCCCCAACCTCTTCTGACTACTAGCAGGTTTTAGGAGAAGGGGGGCAGGGGGACAATGCCCCCCGCCCCCCTTGTTGTTGCAACACGGAGTAAGTCCCTGCCTGCGACTCCACGGTTTAGCCTAACATCAACTGACCTATATAAAGTTATTACGGAATAGGTCTATACACTAAATGTCTTATTAAAAATATATATCGTCTAACTTTTTCAGGCATATGTAAAATGTAATTTTCCCCCGTTGTAACAGAAAAAAATGTTTGTTTGGAAGAACAAAATTGTTGTTTGGGACTGTACCAGTAAAGGCTGTTCACGGTAAGGTGAGAACTTTTGAAATCAACCTTTGAAAAATGTCACTGCCCCTACCTGCGTGTACTTTAACGGGCACACTTCCCAGTATAGGCCTAGTAAAGTTGGCAACGACAGAGGGAAAGTAGTTCGACGCATTAAAGTTAAAATTAAAAGTATAAAGTTAAACATTTATGAATACTGTAATAATTTCTTTTACTCTCTGTTTATTTTGAATGTAGCCAATGTAAGAGTACGGATGACCAAATTTGCGAAATATTTACTTTTACAATAATTTCACAGTTTCAATTGACCNTAGCCAATGTAAGAGTACGGATGACCAAATTTGCGAAATATTTACTTTTACAATAATTTCACAGTTTCAATTGACCAACGCGTGAATTAAGTGAGCAGATCCATGACAATCCTAACTACAGGAAAGCATATGTCAACCAGGGCTTTCGAAAGTGCTCAGTTAACCCTTTAGCACCCATTGTAGACAACTGTCCACGTGTTTCACAGGAAGGTCATATTTGCCTGNAAAGTGCTCAGTTAACCCTTTAGCACCCATTGTAGACAACTGTCCACGTGTTTCACAGGAAGGTCATATTTGCCTGGCACTGTACTTCACGAAGCTCAAGGCCCAATGATTTCCCCTGGGAGCAACTAATTCTCGAACTGAGCAACCGCTTTACGTTACGCCTGGTTCATATCACAAGTCACCGAACACAACGCCTGCATCTTACTGATTGTGTTTTTAAAGGAGCAGCGGTGGCGTAGTGGCCAGGGCGCTCGCCTCCCACCACGGCGATCCAGGCTCGATCCCCGGCGGGTCCACTCCCGGATTTTAGCACGTGGGAATCATGCTGGACGATGCCGCTTGCCGGCGGGCTTTCTCGGGGTACTCCCCCCCCCGCCCTTGCATTCTAGGGCCACACTTCTGCCATGCTCGGGGATGACGGTCACCTACGGGTCCCAGCTGGAAAGACCGTCGCTCGGAGGGTGTTGCCTTGCCCTGGGTGCACTCCCCACACGCCATTATATTATGTGTTTAAATAAACTAAACTTAAGTACAGAACGCGTCAAATATTTTCTTATCTGCATCACCAGAAACCGTAGATTAATGTCGGAATGAAAGGGCTCACCGCGAACAGCCTTTATCAGTCTAACTCTCTCTTTATGTTTGATGTTGTTGCCAGCAGTTGCTTATGCGACTATGGGATGTAGTTTCAACAACGAACGATGTCTCATACAACGTGAGGGACTTTCTTGTTACAGTGCATTCGCGGTTACTTCAAACTTTTCTAAAGCCCTGCTAAAATTCTACTTCCAGAATATTCCTCCGCCTAACAGTAAACAAAGCTTAGAAAATTACACCAGAGGGCCAACGTACCGCACTCGTGCGCACTCAATGCAATTACATTTTGCATAAGAACTATTTTCTACCAAGCATTACCAACATACATTTTTTCTTCCTGTCTTAATTCATAGGTATTAGTTATAAATGAAATATTGTAATTTATGGATAACGTGTAAGTACAAGTTAAATTTAACCAAAAATAAGGTCATTTTATGTTAGTACAAGTATGAAACGCTTGTGTTACATGGAAGCAATCAAACACGTCATATATCGAGTGTTTTTTTCAAAGGTTTGATTCAAAAAGTGTGAAGAAACCGCTAATGCACTGTACACACAGTTTTCTGCTGCGTACAGCGCACATAATCAAATCGAGCTCATGTGAAACGTCCTCTGTTCAGACCAACATACCTGGAAGGGTTGACCCCGTGAAATTGCCAGTTTACACAATTGCCCTCGCACAGGAAGGAATTTTCGGCTCGTATTTCACAATGCGGACCTCAAATTCCAATGATATTACCTGTGGGTGACTGATCCTTACACCCTAATACTGCCCTAGGTAAATCCCCTGGACCCACTAAGCTTGGTCTATTCGCGGTATGTTCAGATATCTTCACACTTTTTGAATCAAACTTTGAAAAATCACCATATCTATGACGTGTTTTTTTGTGTCCCAAACCTACACGTAATGTATCTCAAGCGTTTTATACTTCTGTTGGCATATAAGTGTCTGATTTTTGGTTAAATTTAATCTTTACTTAGTCTATAAATTATATTTTATTTATAATAAATTTAACATGAATAAAAAGTGAGAAAATAGGTGTGTTGGTAATGCTTTGTAAAAAAAATAGCTCTCATGGAAACCTTATTAAACTGAGAGCGCACAAATGCGGTGCGTCGACCCTTTGGTGTAATTTTATAGACTTGGTTAAGGTGCCCGTCTACCTGGAACTTTTTCCCACGTTTAGGCCGAGAAGCGCGGGAGCGATAAGGGCGACACTGCCACGCGCATCAAGTACGCCATCGTCGCTAAGCGCAAGGCTCTGAACTGGCGTGCAGTGTTCTCGTCGTGCTGCGTGTACCTATGCGACTTTCAGCGGTGACCATATTATTTTATTAGTGGGAAGTCTTTAGGAAGGTTCAGTGCAGGCCCCTATAGTAGTTTTGTATGTATCTGATGCGTGCATTTTGAGCTACAGCGCCTTGGAAAGGCCGTTTTTAGCGGTTTTGGAGTACTCTGAATTGATGTTTCTAACGTACGTGATATTTTGAAAGTACTTAACAGCTCTCGTCTGAAGTGTGTGTTCTTTTCGTAGATCAGCACGTTGGACGCACGCTTAATAGTTTCGTTGAAAAACGTGTATTTGGAACACTCTGCAACGCAGTTCAAGCGCCAGGTAGACGGGCGCCTTAAGCTTTCTTAGCATGAGGCGGAGGAATATCTTAAAAGTAGAACTTGAGTAGGAGCTACAGGAAAGTTGGATGTAACAATTAATGAACTATAAACAGAAGTGGTTGCCCTTTTGCAGTTATTCGACGGCATACATGACTGCATGTTACAGAGAAACCATTTAAAGCTATTAATCATCATGTACATCATTCGTTCTTTTCTTTTTCTTCTTTAATAATGTCGAATAGTTAATTATTCACGAATTAATAAATTATAGGAAATTTTCTCGCGAAAAACTTTTTCGATCGGATACAGTTCACTTGAGAACTGTGTACAGTGGTTTGGTTTTAATTTCATGATTGGATGATTGTGTTTTTTTTACTCGTCTTGCTTCTGTGAGCGCGAATTGCGAACTTTCACTTCTGGGTTAAGCTAATTCTGTGTGGGGCACTCAAGTAAGGAATGGCTGCAAGCAGCTAAATCAATATACTAGCTAAGGGTTTGCATACGAACGATATCACGGTGATTTTTCGTCTGTTTTAAACATGTATGAAGATACGAGTAATATTTTAAAAATCATTATATTATCGTTTATTAACAAAAAGAGAAATAAGTGATAGATATTAACATTAATCAAACGTGTAGGGATGTTTTAAGATCTAAATATTGTGCGTGCGTGTAGAGAACTATAAGTCACTTGTTCCCAGTTTATTTCCTTGATTTGCCAGCCGGCGGTATCTTATCAACTGACTTTCAGTGAACGTTATTTCACTGATTGATATCGCTGACTCGAGCTCAGCGTGTGAGTAGCCAGGCGTTGATTGGCGGACGGCGTGTAGACATGTTGCTGGCCAGTGACGCCGCCATTTTCCTGGCTTGTGCGGCTGGAGGACGCACAGCAGGTGGCTACTGCACCTCTGTATTGTTGAGTATTCTGTTGTAGGACCTACTGCTGCGTCAGAACGGATGTGGTCCGCGGTTGAAGGTCAAGTTTATCTCCACCTCGCAGTCGTATCATCTTTCCCACTGAGAAGTTTCTTTAAAGACACACCTACCTGGCGGTTTAAATGCGTTATTTCAAATACCTGCAAAAAAAAAGTGTCCCCAGTAGGATAATGTACGAAAAGAACACACACTTCTGATAACCAGGGTACGGCACTTTCAAGACGCCCGTTTTTGTGGCCGATATACGGTATATTGAATATACTAACGTCAAACAAGCAAAACTACTTTGGACAACGGCGTTAAACTAAACGATAGCGCCACCTCCGAAAGTCCCGGAGATCCGCGTAGCCAACCACAAGACTACGCGCCAATCTTGCGCCTGTGAGTAGAGGCGATGGGTCATCCAATTCGCGCGCCACTATCGCCCTAACGCACAGCTCTCTCGGTTCTGTTCCTCGACGGGGGAATAGCTTCTTGAACTACACGCTGTGGATGTCGTTGGAACACTAGAAGTGCTCTATTCTGCTAGCCCCACGCCTCGTGTGTGGTGTTTCATCGGCCACGTCTACGCCCCCCCCTCCTCCCAGCGTTATCAGCTGCGGGAGTGCTCGTTGCATGTCGAGATTGCACCGGCACGTCAAAGATAAACTGCTAGGCTTCCCGTCGTACGTAGCGATTTAAATCGGCGGAACTCATCGATAGTAATCGTTCTGAGTTTATGTCGCGCTTGTTCAGTCACCATAAGAAACTGGCAGAAAATATATTCTTAAGACGGATGTATCCTTTGGAATTACGCGTATTTCCCCCATTACTTAATTTACAGGTTCGACATTTAAAAATCTAGCTTTTCAAGGCGCAGAGAACATCTTAACGTACATTTCGAAATCCAGCGTTTTTTTTTTTCAAACGTGATTCGTTTCACATCTCTCATTAATTAATAATCTATGCCTCACACGGGAAGATACGGCTATAACTGAAACCATGCATACTTCGCTTTGATTTTTAATGTCCGGTCGTAAAGTTTGAATACAAAGATTTGTAAAAAAAAAAAACCCAAGACGTGTGTATGGGATTCTTGTTTCTGGGTCTCAGAACCATCTCACGATCATTCGCCCTGCCACATGAGTTTCGGCAGTGGAGATAGTTGTATCTGCCGTGTTTTCGGAAATTCGCCAATGAATACAGAGTGTTGAATGTTCTGGTGCGAACCGGTGTGAACCGGTGTGCACCGGTGTCCACCGATTGGGAGACGTTGTCAACAGCAGTCTTTCTAGAAATTTTTTGTTACGAATGCAACACAATAAATCTATGCATGCAAAATAACTTTTTAACACATGAAAACCATATTAAACACTGTACTAACGTATTTTATAATAAACATGCTCATTCTTTTCAAAGTACAGATAATTCTCACATTTTTCTGCAGTGCTTATACGCAGTTCAAGGCAAAAAATTTTACCGTTGCAATTAAACTCGAACTTTCGCGTTTCTTTGACTTGACCACTCACAAGCAGGCCTACTTTAGTTATTTATACATGTATTTGTAAGTTTGTGTTGGAACATTCATAGGTTGGTGTAACGGTACACCGATATTTCAGGCAAGTGGGAACGGCGGATGCATCGGTTCAACTGAACTCGACCGATACATTAGTCTCCATACGTCTGACGTGCATCTGTGGATGCACTGACGAATGAGTGAGTGAGTGAAGAGATTTGGGCGGCTCTTGACATCGTGGTCTTGAGAGCCGATGAGGGTTAAGCGAGCTGAGTAGGGAGCATTGCCGGAATGCAGGGGCGCGGGAAACGGGAGATATCCGAGAAAACCCGCCGATCAGCGGCATCGTCCGGCGCGATTCCAATCTGCGAAAATCTGGGCGCGACCCCGAAGGGAATCGAACCTGGTTCGCCTTGATGGGATGCGGGTGGTCTAACCGCTACACCACCGTGGCCCCGGATGCACCGGTGGATGTCTGAAGACGTGGCTGGCAAGAATTCGACTTGACCTTGGGGAAACCCGCCAGTGCACTCAGTTTCCTTCTGTTAACGACCGCTGCAAAGGGACTCTGCCTCCACGTCATGCGCTGCCGTCGAAGGCACGTGCGGTTTACTAAATAACACTTGTGTGACCGTAACTTCGTGTGTTGTCCATTACGGTTTGCAATCAATCTAGCACTTTGGAAATTAACCTTTGGAGTAGCAAATCAAGACTTTCTCTGCGTCCCTACAATTTGATACAAATACCGACCTACTTCCGCGCTGTAAAGTTGGCAGCGAAATAAGAAGAGCTGGTTACAGCAACACTTTACATTTCTGTCGCTTTCGCAGCGGTGACTGACAGATTCGTGATGTTGAAGTATTCGAACAACGATGGGAAACTCCAGCAGGACGTAACGCACCGTGTCACTGGGCCCAAGTTGTCCGGGGTTAGTTCGAGGAACTTTCTGGAGAGTTTCAAGGACTACCTCGTCCACCCGCTACGTCTCTCATCGAGCATCTATGAGACGTGGTGGGGAGGTCCATTGGCCCCCCAAGATCCTACACCTACAAACAGCAGGGAGCTCTGGGTATCCATCCCAGTGACGTCATTGCTCAGCATCTCTCTCCACAGGAGTTTCGACCACTCGTGGGATCAATGCCATGGCGAGTTGCGCCGGGCTAGAGGAAAGCCTACGCGATACTAGACTAACGTGACCATTCTTTTTTTTCCCTCAAAACGGGACACTAGTCAGTTTGCATTTGTGAGTAGGTAGATTAAAAAAAAAAAACATGTTATTAGTATTAATACGTATATTACTTACGTATTTTTTTATATATATATTTTTCAGAAGACCAAATTTGCTTTAATATATAAACGAAGATTTTAAGTAGGAGTAAAATTCCTCGCAGGTTTTCTTTTTAATATTCCCCTTTGTGATCAACATCGCTACAAGTACTGAAAATTGCAGTTGGGTCTTTCCAGCGGTCCACAACTTGTTCATGAGCGAGAACACGCGCTCTACTGATGCATTTTTACCAGGCAGACAAAGGATATATTCAACAACTATACGAATGTACGTATGATTGAGATTATTGTTGGCGAAGTGTTTAAATAACTCTACCCAACGATTTTCTGTTGGAACGTTCAACGTATTCCATTCTGACAAGTTTTACGGTGTGATATATTTTGAAATAAGTGAATATTCATTTATTATTTCTGAGCTCGTAAGTAGGCATAAGTATACAGACTCATGAGCTTACGTTGGAGAACAATCGACCAATAATGCGTGCGTCAGAGAGTCGCGCATGAGGGAGGAAGCGGGGGAAGGGGGGGGGGACCACACTGCGACAAAATACGAGCGAGAAGTCATTTGACAACCGCGGATAAAGCAGCATTCAGACGTTTCAATTCGTATGGTAAATTTACAGTTTTGAAATGATTTTTATGATTATCAAATAAATATTTTTGCTCGCTTGATAAAAACGGGACATTTGGGTGTCCCCGAAGCTTCCATCGGGGACAACGGGACAGAGTGCTGAATAATGGGACTGTCCCGTTCAAAACGGGACGTATGGTAACGTTATAACTAGATCCACATCCCATAACTTTCGACACGTCGATTTTTTTTTTTTTAAAGTGCATTTACGGCTACTTCCAGCTTTTCTGAAACCCTGTTTAAGTTTTACTTTCAGGATATTCCTCCGCCTCATGCAAACAAAGCTTAGCCGAGTCTAGAAAATTACACCAGAGCGACAACGCACAGCATTCGTGCGCACTCAGTGTAATAATATTTTGCATAAGATCTATTTATTACCAGGCATTACCAAGACACCTATTTTCTCACTGTTATAATTTATAGAAAAAAATATAAGTAACAGTTTAGTTCAACCAAAAATTAGATCAATTTAATGTTAACGGAATTTTAAATGCTTATAATACATGGGATATTTACGAATCAACCAAGTACGTCAGAGATGGGGTGGGTTTTCAAAGGTTCGGTCCGAAAAGTGTGAAGAAACCGTGAATAAGCTATAGCCAACGCACGGGGGCCGGCTGGAGCACCCGGAAGTAACCCGGCAGACACGGAGCTGCGGACCGTGGGGACGTA
>NQII01007501.1:20522-54774 GCA_002778355.1 Clitarchus hookeri
GGGGGGGGTCTGTGGATGTTCACACGGAAGAGGAAGCAGCTGTCCAGCGGAGCGTCCAGGCGCCCCCACTGGACCGAGACGTCCGCTGACGTCACGCCGCGTTATGCTCTCGCCGCGACGGTAAACGTATACGTAACGAGAAACACCCCCCTCCCCCGGCTGCTACCTGTCGAAGGGGGTGGATATACGTATAGGCTGTTCACGGTAAACAAAGCACTTCTTTGGGATCTAAATTGTATACACAGGGTGTAATCTTCCACAGTATGCAAAATTAACGTTGTCATTGGCCTTATCACTTTATTCATGCATCACGTGAGTCTTCCTAGGATTATAAATAATAATAATAATGGCGTGTGGGGAGTGCGCCCAGGGCAAGGCAACACCCTCTGAGTGACGGTCTTTCCAGTTGGGACCCGTAGGTGACCGTCATCCCCGGGCATGACAGAAATGAAGCCCTAGAATGGAGCGGCGCTGGAATGCAAGGGCGGGGAAGGCGGGAGTACCCCGAGAAAACCCGCCGGCAAGCGGCATCGTCCAGCACGATTCCCACATGCGAAGGTCCGGGAGTGAACTCGCCGGGGATCGAACCCGGATCGCCGTGGTGGTAGGCGAGCGCCCTGGACACTACGCCACCGCTGCCCCTAGGAATATAAATGTGTAAATGGCTTGCAAATTCGTGCTCTAATGTGTATAAAGCAAGATACGCTGTCTTCCATTACACTTGCAATACAGAGTAATTCGTTGCCAACTTAACTAGGGGCCTGTATATACACAGTCGAAACACATTATTATGACCACCTGCTAGAAATGCCTCCATCTAACTTTCGCGTGCACTCTGGCCGGTCGAGTAAACTCGCTTGCTCGATCACCTCGAGCCCCTCGCCACATCTCCCCCCTATCCAACTCTCGCGGGGCCATGGAGCCGGACGCAGGTCGCAGCTTGTATCTGGCTTCTGAGAGGGCAACTGCAAACAACAGGGTCCTCCTGCAGGAAAACCCGGACCTTGCGGCCTCAGTGCAAAACAATCCTAACGTCTTCATGACCATGGACCTTGCAGCGAGCAACCCACAGGCTCCAACTTCAAACACAAACCACACTACCATCACCACAGCTTCCCCCATCCGCAACATTCGGGAGGACATGGAAACGGAATTCCAGCAACAAAAACGTAGAGGAAAACCTACTACCACAGCTGAAGACAAGGAGAACAAGCGTCCCTGCCAGTCGTCGTCAGAGGCGAAACTCGCAGTCCCGGTGTCTTACTGGTACGCCACATTGCAAGAAGTAGGAGACGAGACTTCAGTAAGCCCAGGCCAACTTCCCGCACGCACTCAGCCGGCTGCAACCGCCACCACAATGACACATCAAACAACAGCCATTTCGCATAGTGGTCCCAGACGCCACTAAATTCAACCTCCTGGTACAAAAACTGCGAGCCATTAGCAAATACGGCTTCTCACTTCTCCCCTCAAACAAAGGCATCCACGTACTCACCTCAAAAATCCGTACATTACCAGTCTGCTGTCGCAATGCGCACAGCAAATCTAATTCACTTAAGCCAAACCACCAAAAGCAGTTTTTCACCTCACGCCGACGACCGATGTACAAGACATCGGGGCTAGATCTCACAAGCAGCGGCTACCAGGTCCAGCACGTCTACCAATTTAAAAAGAAAACTCCTGACAGAGACGACCCCGACAAATACACACTGGAGCCCCAACGTTTATCTTGTGTAACGGCCGCGCAGAACACTGACACCAGCTAGAGTAAATACGACAATCGTTCATTCTCGCCCCTATCAAAAAAGACCGTCAGACGTGGCACAACGCAGAAGCTGTCAAGCCTGGGGACACACCCGGAACTTCTGTTCCATGCCGCAGATCTGCCCCCACTACGCCGGGCCACACCCCCTGGGTGCCTGCACCTAACCAGTCACAACCCCTACATGCATCAATTGCTCAGGCGAGCACTCATCAGTCCTCTCAAAAACCTGCCTTAAACACCTGGAAATGGTTTCGAAAACGCCAAACAGCCCAGGCAAAAACACCACCTTCCAAACCAGCAACTGAACCGTCCAGGAACCTGGGCTATAACCTCAGTGTCCGAAAACCCACAACCACACCCAAAGCAATCATACGCGTAGGCACCCGTAGAGTCCCCTCACTTCGCAACAGAAACACAACAAGCACCATTTGGAACCACAACAACAGATGCCAACATCNTCTCACAAAAATCGCTCGGAGGAATGAAATACACTATGCAGGATCTCCGTGACTCGATGGAGTTCCTCAAAGAAGCTGACTTTCAATCCCTCATGGCGCATTTTCGTCCGTTCATCGCCCAAGCCAAACACCTACCAGACAAACAAGATGGAAGCATGCTGCTTCTGGAGGCCACGTCCACGTGTATCGCCACCTAGTCGGTCTGCATGACCCAGGAAATAATCCCATATCTCTCCAACCGGCTCTAGAACGACCACGAAATATTCAGTGCACATATACAAAACTCTGACGATTGACACAAACGCGTATTATTAAACAAAATCAACTGATTGCAGCGCTTCTGTTTGCAATTACTATTCTCTATTGCACTCTGCAAATAAATAAGTGTTCACTTGTTAAATTACAGCTCATAAATTAATTTTTACTGGTCACCAATTGATCATTAAATGTTTTAAAGATTTTAAGATAAATAAAGTTTAACTGCAAAGCAGTTTGAACACACCTAGAATCTAGGATTTTTTAAAATTAATTTTATCCCTTAACTTGGACAGATAACCTACTATAAAGTTCTTCTCTACTCATTATATATTAAAAGAAGTCAATTAAGGTACCTTATTGCCCAAATTAAAAGCTTTTAATTTTTCCGTTGCATATTATCACTTATAAAATGTGTTCATGTAAGAATACGACAGTGCTGCCATCTCTTGAGTAGTATATCGTGACCCCGCTTACCGCGAGACCTCTCGGCCAATCAGAGAGGTCCGACCACGTAAAACTAAAAATTGCCATCCACAGCTCGTTTTTCAAGCTTCATGTGGTAAACTTACGGCTTTTTTTAAGTAAATATTAAGCAAATATCATGTTAAAGAGTTTTAAACTACAGATTACACGCCCTCAGCGAAATATTATATACAAAATCAGCTGTAAAACCAGACTTCTTGTCAACCTTGTGTCGCTCATCAGAGTAGCACTCATACATGATAATAATAACCAACACCCGCAATTAGGTTAACGCCCGGTGGCGAGCTCTCTCAACCACTCCTCTACCCAACCAAACTCCTCTTCNCCCGTTGCCCTCACCATCCTGCCCCTGTCTTCTCCACCTACCTTCACCCATCTTGCTGTCCTTCTTTGCACCTTCTCTAGCTCTCGCACCCCCACGTACAGGTCCCATGCTGCTGCAGCGTATTCTAACATCGGCAGTACCATTGTGCCATATGCCTTCTTCACCTCACCGCTGACTNGTCCCATGCTGCTGCAGCGTATTCTAACATCGGCAGTACCATTGTGCCATATGCCTTCTTCACCTCACCGCTGACTCCCTTCAGCACCCTTCCCCACATACCCAGAGCCCTTCTTCCCTTTGCAACCACCCTCTCTACCTATTTTTTCCATCTGATGTCTCCCTGCAATGCAAATCCCTAGATACTTATATTCTGCTGCTTCTTCTCTCTCTTGCTCCTCCCATCTGTACATGTCCCTGCTTATCACCTTCTTCCTTGTCAATCTCGCTACGTTAGTTTTTTTTTTACATTTATCTTCATTTTATTCTCCATGGTCCACAACCATATCCTATCAATGTCTGCCTGCAAGTTTTCGCCCCCTCCCACCACTACATACAATACACAATCATCTGCAAACAATATCATTCTTCCCCTAATCCCCAAACCCATGTCATTTACCATTATGGTAAATAACAGAGGGCCCAGCATGCTTCCCTGCGGCACCCCTGACGTAACCTCTCCTTCCGATATTGCCTCCCCCACTTTCACCCTCTGTCTTCACCCCCTGAGAAGACCCCAATCCATTTCACTACCCACTTGTCTGGTATCAGCTCATCTACTTTCTTCATTAAAGTCCCATGGGGCACCTTATCAAATGCCATCTCAAAGTCTATGAAGCAGGCATTCACCTGCTTCCCCTCATCAACTGCCTGGATAAAACGTATTTAAGAACAATTCATTTATTACCTAAACAGATAAAACCAATGTCTTAAAATTTAACTTATGTCAATATTTACTTTCACTCACATTTAACAAGTACCAGTTACATTCAGTAACCGTTTAAGGAAATATACCAGTATAACAATTAAAACCTCTTCATAACTACAATAACACTAACTTACTAACTTCTTGTCATGATTAATTAAAGACCTCGCTTCCCGAACCACTCCAGTCATGTGTATGGGATTTCAATAAACCAACTAAATTAAAAATTCACTTTGACAATAACTTCCACTTTTCTCGATCAACCAACTGTGGCAAGCCCCCTGCCAGGGACTTGCGACAGAAACTAAAAGTCCTGTAATTTTCCAAATTCAGCTAAAATTAAATTTGGCACCCCTCCCCCCCTCCCTCCTCAGGTAGGGAGAAAGGGGAAAATCACAGCATGGATACAGGTTCCAGACGCTACCCTGGAACACTGAGATAATTGGATTGTGGCTTGCCGCAGTTTATCTACATTTTGAAAACAGCCAGGCGGGACAGGTTAGCTGTCCCCAACCTGGGGTCTATAATGATAACTAACTGGAGAGGGGGGGCAATGGCCCCTCACAGGGCCTGTACCTCCCCGGCGCTGAGGGAGCAGCCACCCAGTGATGAAGAACGGCGACTGTACACAGTGCGCTGCCTGCTTTCGTGGGTAAGGGAAGCGATTTCACCGAGCTGCAAAAAAGGGATGATCATCAGCTGTGTCGGTCCAAGGGGGGCAGCATTTCGGTAACAGCGACGTTTGCGAACTGTTCACGTGCCTCTTTGGTGAAGGTGTATCCTGAGTGGACGAATTGCACCACTGGGAATAACCGTCGTGGAAACTGCGGAGCTCCATGCGCCATTGATGTCCGAGGTGCAAGTCGACTACGACGGTGCGCGAAGGCCAGCCGACAGGCTACAGTGGAACAGCTCACCGTCCAACCAGGGGGGCATCCAGGTGCCAGGTGTGCGAAGACAGCGAACACGACGAGCCAGCAGAGCGTCGAGTGGCGGCGAGAGCGACCAGCGGGAGTGAAGTCTGCGGACTGCGAGCATCGGTACAGTGAAGAGTATTACTGATGGGCGGGACTACGGAACTGGGTGCGCGAGTGTAAGACCTTCGAAACGACGGCAATAGACAGACTGAATATGTGTAAATAGTGAGTGTGAATTGGCTGCAATCAATATGGAGACATTGTTAAGAACTGTAATTCGAATTGAGACAGGCGTTAAATATTGAGCTCACTGAGAATGACAAGGGTAGGTAATAGTGAAGATGTGGTGTTTAGTGTTGTAAATAACAGCTGAGTGAATAAATTGAAAATCAGATTTAGTAATTTTACTTTTATAAAGACCTCCATCCCCCACGAACTCGGATACGCTCCTCTGGCATCTTATAACATTACGTATCATTCTTAGCCAATGGAATTTTGTAACGAGTCTGACGTCAGCTGGTAGTGCTGGTAAATAATGAATATTTCGACTGGCCTCCCGCATATAAAACGGATAGTAACAGAGCAGTAATATAAAAATCATCATTTTTGCTTTTCTTAAAAAAAACTTAAGCTTTTGCGATTGTAACAATGTGAATGACCTTTACGATTTCCTGCTGTAATCCGTTCACTTTTACTTTAAACTTTTCTGAAACCCTGCTCAAGTCTACTTTCAAGCTATTTCTCCGCCTCATGCAAAAAAAAAAAAAGAGCTGAACCAAGTCTAGAAAATTACACCAACGGGCAGCGCCCCGCACGAGAGTGCACTCTAATAATATTTTACATAAGAACTATTTCTTACTAGGCATTACCAACACACCTATTTTCTCTCTGTATATATATATTCATATTAAATATAAAATAATAATTATAATTTATAGGTAAAATATAAGTAAATGTTCAGTTTAAACAAAAATAAGATACTTTTACGTTAACAGAAGTATTAAACGATCATGACACATTAAAAAAAATGTGAAGAAATCGTAAATGGATTATAGCACACTGTCGCCTGTTCTTTCCTCTACATTCATTTCTTGCTATATTTCTCCGTTTCTGCAGCATAACTATGTTCCTCGCATTTCAATAAATAACTTCGTGGTAAAGTGTATGCTCTGCTTTGATTGGCTGTTTTCCCATGCGCCTGCATAAGAAATGGAATATGACCATTTCCTTTATGCGCTATGTCATGACGTGACCTGTTATGCGCAGTTGCGAACAAACAAGTTGGAAAACATAGCGGTTGCACGCGACCTATGTCCTGCGGTTATTGATATACTTTCGATTGTGAACCAATCGATTACAATCGATTACGATTACAAACCCATTACAATCGACATGGCACACTTACATACGTAGTGTAAAGAAGTAAAAACCTGTATTTGAACTGACAACGTCCACAACTAGTATTTGGCGTGACTTGCTTGGCGTTATTTTCGTGATTTTGCGTTAAGATGGCCAGATCTTACGGCAAGTTTTAACGCCGGTCAATGAGAAAGTGAAACGTACACGAAAACTTATGTAATCAAGGGAGCCAACCTATAGGTGTAACAGTTATTATGCTGGCTAAAATGATTTCCTATTAATTTTCTCTTTTTAGATTGGTCAGGCAAGGGTTTTTTTTTATTTACGAATGACGATAACACTGATTGTGAACGGACGTTTCGCTTGTTATTCTGTGTAAGTAATGTTAATCAAGCCAAGTCGTTTGTAGACCCACATCCAGCAGGATTGCAAACATGAATAATAATAAGTAATTCATTATATTTATCTAACCTTGTTCGAAGTCACGTGGTTTTGATTTTCCACCAATGCATAGAGACCAGAAAAATTCGCGAGTTCAATGACCTGCAGGCTAGATTCTCCAATCTTATGTACACATATGCCGATATCAACTGCACGTTGGTTGTCTGCCGTCACATTAGAAGGTGACGATTGGGCTAGCCTTCCTCAGGAGGTGTCAAACACCGTGTGGACCAATGGCTGAAGTTTTATTAACACGCGTGTTTTGAATTTTAGCTTGTCCCGAAATGAATCCGCGAATTTTTCAGGTCTCTACCAATGTACTACGGGCGCATCAACAATTACCATTTGGAGCGCCGCAAGTTTTTCTTCTGCAAAAGGCCTTTTCACAATCAGTAATTGTTGACGTATGACTTGACGTTCTGAATTTACCCACGTTGTTCCTTAGGGAGTGATACACAATGCAGCTCAGAAGTGAATCTGAAAAAAATTCACTGGTGATTAAGACACGTGATTTTCTATTCACCGTACAACGGCTCTTCCGTGTCACCCGCGTGGCTACGAAAGTGACTTGCAAACAAAAAAATAATAGAAAGTAATCTTCTGGTGACAGAAAAAAATAAATTGCTCTTTAAAAAACTTTGTTTAGCTCAACTTTCGCTTGATTGGCTACGCATTCCACTTCTGGTGGTTTTTAGCTAGTTTTAGCCGGTAATACTATTTTAATATATTACATGCATATTAAGGCCGCAATTACACAGCACGCTAAACGTGCTCGCATTAAATATGTTTAGCTTTGTATTCGATTACACGGCACCTGAAGATCTTCCGATCGTAGTTACTTCCTGTTCAACAAACTAAACTGGTTGTGAAAGTACATCAGAACGACATTTCTTCTATGCTTTGCTGTGATTGGCTTGTTAGACGTCTACAAACCATTGCGATAAAATGGCGGGAACTCGTGTGGCAACGCGAAGAAAATCTAAGTTGTCGAATAATTAAATGTTTTTAATCTTAGTGACTTGTAATTAAAAATATTTGCTTGGTACGATATCACTATAAATTACTATAAACTCTCGCAATACTAATCCAATATGGCGGGAACTAAACGGCGTTTCGACACGTTACTTGGAGTTTGTAGTATAAGCGGATGTTACACCTCTCTATGATTGACTACTCTGTGTCCAGGCGGGGTCAAATAAAATCTGCACCAAATAAGCAACGTAACGCAAACCACGAGTTTTTTTAAGTTTAGCTTATTCTTAAACTAATGTACGAATTTTCCAGGCCTCTACAAAATATACAATAAAAAAGTGAAACCTGTTATACTATGACTTTTCATTTGAATGTAACTCTGTGGTTGCTCAATATTCTCAGATGATTGGTCTTAAGCCAACCACATAGATTTAAATGATCCACAGCTGTAATTGAAAAAATGTGTGTCAAGTTTCATTTATTACTATGCGTGACACGTTTGCAGTTATTTTTGTAGCACAGTATAGTTTTTATTGTGTTAAGCCCTAGTTTGGGTGTGGTAGGAGTATAAGAGGTTATACATTTTTGTGTACCATTTGCAGTAAGACGTTCAGACTCGTCAACTGACACGTAAACGGCGGGCATTAAACGCCGAATCAAAGTCATAAACATACAAGAAATTACTGCTTGATTAAATGATTAGCAACATTGAAATGGTACAGTAATGCGTGAGGTGATTCTACATTTTAAAAAACATGAACTGTTGAAATGTTGGTGTCATTGTTTCAGGTAAGAAACGTAGGGTTATGAAGAGTTCAGAGCTTTAATTAATGTATGGGTGGCAGTAAGAGTACAACAGGAGCTGATGTCAGTGCCTAGGTGTAAACCAGTACGGGAATCAATAACTCAAGACGTCAATCTAACCTACGAATCGCCAGTCCCCAGGACGTGGCTGCAACGTAAAACCCGCATACAAAATGTATTAAATAAATATAATGCTATGAAGGATACAAACAGAAAATCAGATAAGTGTAGGTGAGTAAGTTCTGCATATGCTTAAATGTTAGTACCTAGGAAGAAATTATTGTCTAACGATTTATTTACTTTGCCCCAACAACTTAAGCTAAATGTTTTTGTATGTGTATATGCTACTTTACATCAACCCTACAGACATTTCTGCTGTCATTTAGGTCAACTGGATCTTAACTGAAAGTGTATTTTGATGTTCTTAGGTGGCCTCAAAATCCCTTAAAAAAAGCAACGCCAAACTTTGAGTACACCCCTTTAACAAGCATAAAATCTGTACATGATAGGTTAAATTAATAGCTGCATACCATACTACAGTGTTATAAGGTGAATTCAGAACCAATTTTACTCATGGTATTTTATTTAATGTACTGGTATGTTACTAATACTAGGTTTTACTGATAAAATGCCATTAACAGTGTTTCGTACTCACCTGGGTTGGTGCTCACTTCATTATTTGCTATCATTTTTTATGGGGATGTCCTTGAAATATGCATTGTGCACTATTTTTGTAATATTTCATGAACATTTAGTATTTATACACAGTATGCCAGTATTCTTATCTCTATAACTCTTACCAATATTTCATGTGCACCTTTAATATGAAGAGTTCTTGTGTACACTATCTTTGAGGTACCTTTCTGGCTGAATACGCTTCTATGAAGCAGAGGAAAGGAGGTTTCAAGAAGACCAGGACTGGGAAGAGAGTTGCGGGAGAGAGGAGGCAGAACGAGAAAGACGCCATCCATGAAGAACAGTTATTTGAACTGTTGAAAATACTCAGTGAAAGCAAAAGATGAATTAAACTGATGTCTTAAAAATTTTTGTAGTATTCTGCCATAAAAAATTGGTTACTGCACAGATGTAAAAATGAAAAACAATATCTCAGGCAATGTTTTCTTTTTACCATTACCTGTGGCCTTGTCTTTCAGTTGAGAAGTGCAGTATTTTTTAGCTAATTTGCCCTTTTTATAGTAGGGTATAGAGAACTCTCACATATTAACCCTTGCATTGACATTAGCACACCAAGTTGTTACACTTGTCTTTCCGACAGGATTTCTGCTGCACATGCACTAACTGCATTGCATCAATGCACAGCACCCAACAAACTGGAAAACAAGCAAAATACAGGGAAATCAAAAATGGTTCTAAGCACAAGGGTAATGCTTATTTGTGCAATTTTTGAAATTTTTGACAACAGCAAATGGAACCTCATTGTATTTTAATGAAACGAATGTACAGTATACACTTGTTTATCCGTGTTGCACTAAAACATTTTTGGCTTATCTGTACGGTTTTGTATAATTTGTTCAGTTAATATTTTTCACTATTTTCTTAACATGAGGCGCTCAGCCAGTTCCTCTTAAGTGTTGTAAATTTATATAGTCCATCAATCAGCGCCATTGCAACACCGTTTTACAAGGCTCTTCATCTTACAAATGACTGGCAAATGTATGCCGCACAGTTGTACATTAGGCAATATTTTTTTCTTCGAGCAGCCATAACCTAAACACAACTCAATGTTACTATCGACACAACGCCTCGTGAATGTAAACAAATACGCTAAATATTGCTATTGATTGCGACCGCAGCAATCGATTGTCGTGTAACCATGTGAACATGTTCACTTCGAGAGTCATTCAACTGAACATGATGAAATATGGCCGTATAAACATGTTCACGTCGACTAGTTCAGCGTGGCGTGTAACCGCGGCCTAAGACTGTGAGAGCTCTCGACACAGTTATGTGATCTTAGTTGGTTATATGATTAATATTTTATATTTCAGCCCTGGCCGTTGTTTTCGATACGAGTTGTACGTAGACAATCAGCGGTGACTGATATTTCTTTCGCATTTCCCCAACAATTTTTCGCAGAATTACTGCGGATGGTACTCTATTGGCTGGGCTGTCGACTGGCGAGTAGATTACCAGCCACTGATTGGCTAGCGGTGTTGCTGGCGTGTGTGGCTGGAGTTCGTAAAGCAAGGTTTCACCTGAGTATTTTAAATTATTCTGTGGTTTAGAATTCAACGTTCAGAAATAAATCAATTGCAGAGGCGCAGTGGCCAGGGGCCTTGCCTCCCACCACGGCGATCCGGTTTCGATCCCCGGCGGGTTCACTCCCGGATTTTCGCATGTGGGAATCGTGTTGGACGATGCCGCTTGCCGGGTTTTCTCGGGGTACTCCCGTTTCCCCCACCCTTGCACTCCAGCGCCGCTCCATTCTAGGGTCTCATTTCTGTCATGCCCGGGGATGACGGTCACCTACGGGTCCCAACTGGAAAGACCGTCACTCGGAGGGTGTTGCCTTGCCCTGGGTGCACTCCCCACACGCCATTATTATTATCGCGACTCTGTGGACTTCACTCTCGCTGTCTCGAGGCTTCTAGCAGGCGAACAACACGGCGTAACTTCTCGTAGCTTACGCAGGTTGTTGTGCAGGTGACGTACTTCGCAAGTGTACAAGTAACATTGTTTGAAACGTTGATCTACGCAGAAATTTTAAGATGTTCAGTACATACTCGTATGACATGACTGCGAAGCAGGTAGAGATGTGTCATATGGGGGCAGTTAGTACAAGACCGGGTTAAGGAGCTTCTTAGCTCCGAAGACATGTTAACGGTAGGCCTACGATCTGACAGCAGTACATCGTGGAAGCCGTCCCGGCTGAAGTCCCAGAAGCAGTCATTCGTGAACCTAAGGGAACTATTTCATTTAACCTGGAGGAAACGAACAAACTCAAGGGAGACTAAAGCCTCGTCTACAACCAACTTGACGCAAAGATTTAAACGCTGAAAGTCACCATAATAAAACTGACATGGCTACAATCGACGTTAACAGGAATATAAATAAAATGAACGTAGGTGTAATTTAAAATAACCCTTTTGTAAAAAAAAAACGATTCCACAGACTTAATAGTTACACGCAATTATTTTTTATTGCGTTTTGCGTTTATTTGTGTATTGATTTCGTGTAACATCAGCATAATAAAAACGCACGGCGATNTGATTTCGTGTAACATCAGCATAATAAAAACGCACGGCGATAGTGCTGCCATCTGTTGCCAATCGTCTGTACCATTTGTTTTCACTTGTTGTGACGTCTTGAATTCTGATTGGCTGGCGTTCAACGTTAAACGTAAAGACTTGGAATGTTGGGCAACTTTTAATGCGTTGCGTTTCACATTTAGCGTCTCGGCAACGTTTCACGTCGATTGTAGCCAGTTTCCTTACTCTCCACGGATTCGTGAGTTATCGTAACGCGTTATTGTAGAGTCAACGAGATTGTAGATAAGTCTTTGCGGAAGACAGAAGAATCACTGCCGGAGGCGAGGCGTGAGTATTTCCTTGCACAAGACGGAGTTTGAACAATATCGGCGATCCAAGCTACGTGTGTTCGGCATCCCGGAGAGAGAGAGAGAGAGAGAGAGAGAGAGAGAGAGAAGATACCGACGCACTTGTCTTAAGGCGCCCGTCTACCTGGCGCTTGAACTGCCTTGCAGTGTGTTCCAAATACACGTTTTTCAACGAAACTATTAAGCGTGCGTCCAACGTGCTGATCTACGAAAAGAACACACACTTCAGACGAGAGCTGTTAAGTACTTTCAAAATATCACGTACGTTAGAAACATCAATTCAGAGTACTCCAAAACCGCTGAAAACGGCCTTTCCAAGGCGCTGTAGCTCAAAATGCACGCATCAGATACATACAAAACTACTATAGGGGCCTGCACTGAACCTTCCTAAAGACTTCCCACTAATAAAATAATATGGTCACCGCTGAAAGTCCCATAGGTACACGCAGCACGACGAGAACACTGCACGCCAGTTCAGAGCCTTGCGCTTAGCGGCGATGGCGTACTTGATGCGCGTGGCAGTGTCGCCCTTATCGCTCCCGCGCTTCTCGGCCTAAACGTGGGAAAAAGTTCCAGGTAGACGGGGGCCTTAAACAAGCTGCAGCTATCGCATGTCAACATCAGCGACGTCGATAGAAGTCATCGCGTGGGTGCTGGAAAAGAAGGTAAGCCCCGTTCAATAATTGTGAGATTCACTTCTTGTCGACGGCGTGATGAAGAGTTCCGCGCGAAATGCTTCCTAGGAAAAATTTGCTTGACCATTCGCGATGCCCTCACGATGGAATCGCCTTGCACTGCTGAACGCCGCCATTGCGAAGTATGGCCTTCACAACGTGTGGACTGCAGATGGTAGGATTGTTGTTCGAAGTGGCGCACGCCGTTTACAAATGTCTAGGTCAGAAGAACTTAAGACTGCCAAGTGAATCAGACTGATTGCCCGTTATCATTATCGACATATTAACATTTAAAACTTTCTATTCATCTTTAAGCTACTAATAACTAATTAATTTTAGTCCCTAATGTCTAATTTTACCCTGTGTTACTTCATACTACGTGTGTGCATTATGTGCGTTTATATAAATATGGCTTCTGAGTGTATGGTTTGTGGAATCGTCGGCAACAAGCTAGGTGAGTTAGTCAGTTTTTTTTTTCAACTTTCTGTGATGGGCAGCCCGGCCAAAGCCGATGTTACACGAGACCTGCAGCCGTAATTGGTTTGGTGCGCGAGCAGGTATAACAGCCGCTATATGAGCCGCCATGGGAGATTCTTGTTACACGACACAAGTTCGCGTACTAGCATTTGACACACTCGGTGGGCGCGCAGTGCGTGGTTTGTAGTAAATATGAGCCCCATTCGTGGAACTGCTAACAGTCAGTAACTTGCGTAGGCCTGTACAGAATAGCTAGTACATCTTTATATTGCTGTATTACTGTCCGCCTTTTACATAAATTTGTTGCGTACCAGTATAGTCACATTCATCCTCTTGAAAATGATGTGAAGTCACAGGAGTACGAGTGAGTTAATTTTTTATTTTAACGAAAGTTACTAACAGTTTGCAAAACATAGTTTTTTCTTTACATATCAAGTTATTATAGGCGTATGTAACATTTAATGAAAAAAAATTGGGTTCGACGGAGTTTTGAACTCACGCTCAAAAAAAAAAAATTTTTTTTAATGGGCACCGTGACTTTGTTACTGCACTGCCAGTTCAGACGCGTTATAATCTGTTCATATACTTAATATAAGTAAACCGCTCGAATTAATTTTTTTTATAGAGCGGGTAATGTTTTTAGTATTTTAAACGGGTTTTAAAAAGTAATTAAAAGTTGTCATAGCCAATATTATTCGTCGTCGTGTTTTAAAAATATTTCAAAGAGTTTCAACATCGCGGACGTATAATCAAGATGGAGGCGTCGTTTTCGGTTTCTTCGTCAACTCGTTTCAAGTAGCAGCCACGGGAAGCGCCCTACGCTCTGAAACTGCGATGTGATTGGCCAGGTACGAAACCTGGGTTGGAGCCTGCCACGAAAAATAGGACGTGTCCAATTACCAAACCAGGTACGAACTCTGGCCGTGCAAGGCGGGAAATGCCATGACGGGTGCCACACTAGCCCGTATGCAGGTCACTATGGCGCACCTTGCACAAGCTATAAGCGGAATATGGTATCGTGTGATATCGTCTATCTGGAACTTTTTCCCACTTTTAGGCCGAGAAGCGAGGGAGCGATAAGGGCGACACTGCCACGCGCATCAAGTACGCAATCGCCGCTAAGCGCAAGGCTCTGAACTGGCGTGCAGTGTTCTCGTCGTGCTGCGTGTACCTATGGGACTTTCAGCGGTGACCATATTATTTTATTAGTGGGAAGTCTTTAGGAAGGTTCAGTGCAGGCGCCTATAGTAGTTTTGTATGTATCTGATGCGTGCATTTTGAGCTACAGCGCCTTGGAAAGGCTTTTTTTAGCGGTTTTGGAGTACTCTGAATTGATGTTTCTAACGTACGTGATATTTTGAAAGTACTTAACAGCTCTCGTCTGAAGTGTGTGTTATTTTCGTAGATCAGCACGTTGGACGCACGCTTAATAGATTCGTTGAAAAACGTGTATTTGGAACACTCTGCAACGTAGTTCAAGCGCCAGGTAGACGGGCGCCTTAAGGACATATTGCACGATGCCGGATTCCGGAAAAGCTTGCGCAAGGTCCGCTATGGCGGCCGTTATACCAAATTTTCGTAGCCGGGGATCGTGCCGGACGACGCCGCTGGTCGGCGGGTTTTCTTGGGGATCTCCCGTTTCCCCGCCCTCTTGCATTCCGGCGTTGCTCCATTACCATTCTCACCTCGATTTCATCAGCTCTCAAGACCTCGTTGTCAAGAGCCGCCCAGATCTCTCAGCTGAACTCGAAGCGTACAACGTTCTCACGACGAAATTCTACGAGAAGAATCCCGAACGATGTTTACGGATAATCAGATATAGTTTTAAGTACTGATATCAAATTTGACATCAGATAAAATTAATCGTCAGGTAAGGCCACCACCGAAAAAAAAAAATATTTGGTAACACTGATCCCTACAGAGGACACAAACACTCCAACAGGTGATGTAGGACTCGGGTCTTGGCTGGAGCTATTCACAATGAGCCTACCCCCTCCATTCCTCCATTCCTCGTCTCCTTCGGCGACCAGTGGAGCCGGTCGGAATGACCATGCCAGGATTCTTTTATCACGGCTGCTTCCTCCCCCCAGCGGCAGGTTTCTCTTCCTTTCCTTTCTTTTCCTTTTTTTTTTTGTTCCGAGACGAGTATTCCCCGGCGTAACTGACTAGAATATGTACCTGAAATACTCTTCTTTATTCTGTCCTCCCTCGTTCCTTTTCTTTCTTTTTTTTGTCCTGCCCTCCGACCAAATCCCCTCCGCCCTTTCTCTACATTCTTCTCCTTCTTCAGCCGGTTTCCTTTCTTCTCTTCAGCTCGGCTCTCCTGACAAGTTGCTTTTGAAATTTCCAGGCTGGGGTTTTGTCGGGCCGCAGCGCGCCGCGGGAGCCTTCGCGATGGGGGGGTGTTGGGTTGGTAACCCTGCTAGGCCCCCCCGGGGGGGAAGGGGGGTGCGACGTTGTCTAGTCTCTAGCCGCAGCAACTGGGGCGTGAAACTCCCGACCTCTGCCGGCGCTCTCGTCTGCGGTACTTTGCCGCGGCGCCAACTGCTTTTTTTTCTACGTTTTACCGCATTTCTCTTTTTTTTTCTGTACCTGAGATCTCTTACGAAAGAGCTAATTGGGGCGTTCTCGCCATTATTTTCGACATCAGTAACGCCCGTCTAGGAAACTCCTGTCGTTGTTAAACCTCGTAACTTCGTCGCTAGCTTCTCTTTCGTGTAACTGAAAGTGCTGCATCAGNGCTCTCGTCTGCGGTACTTTGCCGCGGCGCCAACTGCTTTTTTTTCTACGTTTTACCGCATTTCTCTTTTTTTTTTCTGTACCTGAGATCTCTTACGAAAGAGCTAATTGGGGCGTTCTCGCCATTATTTTCGACATCAGTAACGCCCGTCTCGGAAACTCCTGTCGTTGTTAAACCTCGTAACTTCGTCGCTAGCTTCTCTTTCGTGTAACTGAAAGTGCTGCATCAGAAGCTATTTTTATGTAAGTAGAAATAATTACCTTGTTCTGGGTCACTCAACAGTACCGACGACAATATTTTCTGTTCTTAGCTGAAAACTAATTAACTACCTTATCAATAAACCAATAATAAATAATAACATTCTGCGGTTTTACTTGAAAATGTACGGCTGATGCATTCAATAATATGACATTATCTTTCGTTTACAAGTGCGGTTACGTGGGGTTTGCAACTGGAGGGCATAGCAAGTTCCCGGTGGAACCGGCGCTTTGCTCACCAAACCTCCCCTCCTGGTGGCCGATACCTATTTAAAGGTCATACCAGGAGCACTGACTTTCTACTTCACTTTAAACTCCCACAAACAAATAGCTAAATCGGCTCTTTTGTATCGCAGGGTAACACCGGGAACTTGCGTTTTTGGAATCCGCCATGCTGGGCCGAACAGAATCTAATTTTAAAACCTAAGAATTTAAGCATACATACCTAACGCGTACAGTGCGAGTCCTTCTTTCACGATATATTAAGCATGGCGGCACACCTTTAACACAAAACACAGCTCAGTGAGCTCGAGTGAGGACTGGGCTTAGATTTGGGGGGCATAGCAGTGAGATCACATAGTACTGACATGTAGCTCCAAGGCTCTGTTCGGCGAATCACTCGAGACTGACGGGACATGGTAACAAATGAGACTGATATCACTGTAAGGTCAACCGTCTTCCATGTTAGCTGGAAGGCGTTCAGACCTATGAAGCTTGACTGTAGTGGCAATCTAGTGGAGGGGCACGTTTTCCTAGATGACTCCAGATAGTAATACCGGACTGTCCAAAGATAAATTAGGCTCTGAAAGTTGTCTCCTGTGATACCTTGGTGGATCTGGTACAGGAGGGGAGGAGGTGCGGAGAGCCGGACATTTTCCGGGAAACATATAAATATAAAATTAAAAAACNACTTCAGGTGCACGCGCTAACAAAATGGCGTCACCGGCCGGCAAGAAGTCGGGACGCCGTTCGCCAACCAGCGCGCCTGGTAACTTGCGGGCAGTCCAGCCAATAAGGAATCTCTCGCAACACTCAGTAGCCAGCCTCTCGGAACCTTGCGCAGCCAATCAGAGCATGGGCACGCCCACATCAAAAGGAACCGCCAAGCCATTTCAACGTCGTATGTTCCTACAATGTGCTAATGCTACACGTTGACTGTGGACGAGACCTTGCATTGAACAAGGGCAGTTCAGTCGACAGATGTGGTCGACATCTGGACCACGTCGCCGATGTTAGGGACGCCTTGCTGCGCGCACGTGTGTCACGGAGGGTGGAATGTGGGGGCCACAGCTCCATATCTTCTCTCTCCCTCCGTAGCAAACGTCCCTCGGCGAGGGTCGAGAAATCGTTTTTTTTTTTTCTACCCTGCCTTCGAAGACAGAGACGCGAAGAGTAGCAATGGGAACTTCGTGCGGGAGACAGTGATGGGCGGGTTTGTTGCATTCGGGTATTCATTGCTGCTCGTTACTTCCAGAAACGAAGACTCGTTACTTCCAGAAACGAAGACTCGTTACTTCGTACTCGCTACGTAGTTACTGGTTACGTTTTCCGAAGAAAGAGCGTCGGCCGTGAACAAATGAATATTTGCTCCAGTTCCTTACTTGTTACAAAATGATTCGTAAACTTTGCCCTCTTTCGCCAAGAATGAAAATATGCTATGTGTCAACACACGCTGTTTGCATAACACGATAAGTAGGGGCAGTGATATTTCGCGGAAAGATTTCGAGACAAGATACAGTCCAAAGAACTGTAGGGTCGTCCAACTTCTTTGACTAGCTATAAAATGTCCTGGCCCGTGTTAACCGTTTGCGCAGGAATCACGAAGGTTCAGTGTCGGAGTTACTTAGTCCTGAGTGGCTTGGTCAAAGACGGACACGGCACCAGCAGCCNCTAAACTTTGCCCTCTTTCGCCAAGAATGAAAATATGCTATGTGTCAACACACGCTGTTTGCATAACACGATAAGTAGGGGCAGTGATATTTCGCGGAAAGATTTCGAGACAAGATACAGTCCAAAGCACTGTAGGGTCGTCCAACTTCTTTGACTAGCTATAAAATGTCCTGGCCCGTGTTAACCGTTTGCGCAGGAATCACGAAGGTTCAGTGTCGGAGTTACTTAGTCCTGGGTGGCTTGGTCAAAGACGGACACGGCACCAGCAGCCAATGGAGGTACAACAACAGCTGAGGTGTGTGTGTAGTATTGAAGTCTACTGTGTGGTTACTGGCCCTAAACCATACGCTGTACTCCCACGAGACGACATTTTTCGACGAGCCCTGCCAACAAGATCATGGACTGCGCATGGTACGGATAATTTTACATGTTCTGTATGCGACCAAGCTGGCGAGTTCTCCCGAAGAAGTTATTGCATTTGTCAAAAATCAAGACGTAAAACATTTGCATGCTCCAGACCGTGTGGTGACCCGCCCCATTCCACCTGCCAGTCAGTCNACTACGATTTTTACGCGAAAAGTCACTGGTCCTAACAATAAGTCGGAGACAGGTTAATGTTCGTATAGTTTATATTAGAAGTGTAAGTTTTTTTTATGGATCTGAGAAACTTAAATAAGTGGATTTTATTGTGTGTTAATTCTTAACAGATGGCCACGCCGATCGTTTTTGTAACCATTTCTCTGCATTATTGGTTAATAAAACCCAATATAAAAATGTTTATAGGATCCTCGTTAATATATGTTTTTTTATTTATACCTCAGTTGACATTGAAATACACTCTCATAAACCACATTCTAATAACATTTATTTTGAGAGAATGTAAATAAATTTTTTCATTCGTATCGTATTTTCGTAACATTTTACAGTTTATTTCTCATCCCTGAGGTTGTATGACGTAACACTCTTTTAGACTTGTCAATAGATATTCAGAGCATTTACAAATCCAAATAAAATATTAGTAGGGTCCGCGGTGGTGTGGTGGTCATACTACTCACCTCCCACCAAGGCGAACCAAGTTCGATTCCCGGCGGGGTCGCTGTCGGATTTTCGCCGGACGATGCCGCTGGTCGGCGGGTTTTCTCGGGGATCTCCCGTTTCCCCCGCCCTTGCATTCCGGCGCAGCTCCGTACTTGCCCCACTTCACCCTCATCGACCATAAGGTCTCTTCACTCATAATTCTTTGAAAACTAATTGGCCATTTTCTTGTAACTCTACGGCTGGAATGTTGTGTATTTACAAAAAAGTATTCCAAAAGATATACTAAATTTTTAATGAATAGGGATACATGTTTCTCGCGAAAGTATTTATGCTCAAGCTGAACTTCTACTTGTTATGTGCAACTTTGCAAATCTGCTTTGGCTATTAGCTGCGTGTCTTTGTGAGAAGACACGTTTACTCGACTGGGCCAATCAGAATAAAGGTATCCTGACACTGAACGTCCGTGATTGGCTGGCGGACAGATAAGACGCGTAACAATTCAAATGATCCAAACACGGTTCTGAAATAAAGCGCGTCGGAACACAACTTATCGTGAAATCTTTTCGCGAAAATCGGGTGTCCGTATGTATGTAGTGCTTGTGGCGTGCTGGTGAGAGATATAGAGAGGTATATAGAGATATAGAGAGATGGGAGGTGTTGGTTGGAGTGCAGTTGAACCGCCCCTTCGGTTGACCCATTCATCAATCCCAGAATTGGTTTCAGGGTTCACCGATCGGTTCGTCCTACGCACTCTGATATCACTAAGGTGACTTCATGAGTTCTTACATGATGGTTAGGTTAGGATAAGTTAGGTTATGTTGAGTTAGGTGAAGGTAGATTAGGTTAGTTTAAGTGAAGTTAGGTTAGGTTAAGTTAAGTTAGGTAAGGTTAAGTGAAGTTATGTTATGTTAAGTGAAGTTAGGTTAGGTTAGGTGAAGTTAGGTTAGGTTAGGTGAAGTTAGGTTAGGTTAGGTGAAGTTAGGTTAGGTTGAGTTAGGTTAGGTTGAGTTAGGTTAAGTTAGGTTAGGTTAAGTTATGTTAATTGAAGTGAAGTTAGGTTAGGTCGGGTTTGATTTTTCTTAACTATTATGTATGATTAAGGGATGGTGTATGCCGATTGTACAGAAGGAGTGTGGGAATATATTTGCATGCCCCCGCATGAGTGGTACATCTTACACAAGGTGGGAAATATTTCTTGTTCAACATAGAGTATAACATTTTTCTAAGTTCAGTGTGAGTGCAAAAGTGTTCAAAGTCCCTACAAACATGAAACATTCTAAGTCCCCTAAACAAGGGGAAATTTTACAAATCCTGTATGAAGTAGGAATTTCTCTAAGTCCAATGCAAGGTTATAAATATTCTAAGTCCCAACACAAGTGGGAGATTTTTTAAAATTCCAACAAAGATGGCCGTTCACAGTAGAAAAAATTCAAGATGGCAGTTTGAAGGGGGTGGAGTACAAGAGACAGAATGTGCAATTAGCAGGCCACTAAATTGGAATTGGAGAACATGAAGAAAAAAGGCATTGAATGATAGATCATGAGAACATGGAATCCAAGTTGGTAGACATCAGGGTGGAATGATAGAGCATGATGTGCATATAGTAGGGTGGAGTGAAGGCGACTTAAGTGGAATGCGAGAGCATGAAATAATAGGTATTGAATGATGGATCATGAGAACATAGAATCCAAGTTGGTAGACATCAGGGTGGAATGATAGAGCATGATGTGCAGAAGGCGGGGTGGAGTTAAGGCGACTAAAGTGGAATGCGAGGCATGAAAAAATAGGTATTGAATGATAGATCACGAGAACATGGAATCCAAGTTGGTAGACATCAGGGTGGAATGATAGAGCATGATGTGAAGATGGCGGGGTGGAGTGAAGAAGACTAAAGTGGAATGCGAGAGCATGAAAAAATAGAGATTGAATGATAGAGCAGGATAAAATTAAATAAAAAAGAACGGCAGGAAACAATATGGCGGACAAGATGGCCACCGGAAACAATATGGTGGTCGGTGACCAGATGGCAGTCGTTTGGAGCCTGAACCCGACCCTGGACACTGGCCCAGAATCGTCATAATTTCTCAACTCTTGTCGGCCGCTGCCCCGCTCTAGCCCGACTCTTTCCCAGGCCTAAAAACAACTGCGCAGTAGCACGCCAGCGTTAGTTGCAACACACACACAAAAAGCATGTATACCTTGTGTGAAAAGCGCTGAGTACCCGATAATTTCCATTATAAAACCACTTTTTGCTATGAAATTCACAGAATTAGGTGTCTATAGATCGGCAAAACAACCCGACCAACTCCCGAACCTGACACCGAGTCCGACATTCCACAGTGGTGCAGTCAGTATACGCGGGGGAAAAGGGATCGATAATCCCCTTTCCCCTGCCTCTTTCGACCAACACAGGATCACAGACCCAACTCGCAGTCGGCAGGTGACTGGCACACGGCGACCCGCGACTTTGATCCCCTTGCGCTGCCACCGGGTGCCGGACAAGCTACCGCACGTACATGGCAGTGGCGTGTGGTGAACTGTTGCGAGGTAAGCTAGTGCTTGCTCACTACTGTACATTCTCGATGCGCGCAGCAGGGTGGCAGTAACCACCGTGCAGCCTAGGGAAACTGAGTGTATTCCGACCACTCACAAGCGAGCAGCAAGGGACCCATTACACACGTCATGTGACGTGTGGTGAAGTGTTGCAACGTAAGCTGGTGCTTGCTCACTGCTGTACGTTCTCGGTGCGCGCAGCAGGGTAGCAGTAACCACCGTGCAGTCTAGGGAAACTGAGTGTATTCCGACCACTCACAAGCGAGCAGCAAGGGACCCATTACAGGTGTGCCGAAGCTATGTACGTTGTAGTGGCGGAAGTGTAAACCATCAAGCAACAAAGTACAGCACAGAGCTAACGCCAGCTTACCTTGCAACACTTCACCACACGCCGCTGCTACATCTAGTCATGAGCAGGGCCACATATTTTTCGCGAAACGATGCCTACACTTGTACACATGCAAATTTACTTGTGCTGTTGGTCATGTGCGTGTCTGAGAAGACATTTTCTACCTGACTCGGCCAATCAGAATTAAGTTATCCGTACACTAAACGTCCGTGATTTGCTGGTATAGTCTATTCGCGGTTTCTTCACATTTTTTTAATCAAACCTTTGAGAAATCACTCTATTTATGACGTATTTAGTTAATTCCTAAATATGCCATGTGTCTCAAGCGTTTTATACCTCTGTTAAAAGAGAAGTTTCTTATTTTTCTTTAAATTGAAGTTTTACCTGCATTATATTTATACATTATAATATTTTATTTCTAATAGACATAAATAAAAACAGTGATAAAAATTTTGTGTTGGTAGCGCCTATTAAGAAGTAGTTCTAATGCTGAATATTATTACAACCGAGTGCGCACGAATTCGGTGCGTAGTCCTTTGGTGTAATTTTGTAGACTTAGTTAAGCTTAGTTATGCACGAGGCGGAGGAATATCCTGGAAATAGAACATTAGCAGGGCGTCAGAAAAGTGTGAAGTAACCACGAATGGATTATAGATACCTATGAAACGTGGAAGTTAAAATCACCCAATCACGAAATCGGTTTCGAACTAATGCGTTTTGGAGCAGAATTAGTATTGGAATTTTTTCGCGGAAAAAAAAAAGCTGCCGCTATCCATGAGTTAAGGTGTTTTCACATTTAAAACTTGAGCAATAACCAATAGGATTCGTGAGCATTGACCGCACAAAAATGTAGTGTGCACAACAGCCGGTACTGCCTGCCTGTCAAAACTACTGTGAAAACAGAAAGGCAACTAAACAAACACGTATTTATATTTTAACTTCCAACAACACACTTTAAAGACACAAAGGCTCCCTTTGTTGCGCATTCTAGGCTCACGATAATTTTCCTTGGTTATTACTGGCTCAGAACCGTCCAGGAGGTGTCAGATCAACTTCAGTACTGTCGCAACAAACAAAGCAGGAAGGCTAACTTAACACTGGAAGAATTCGCGGAATTCTCAGACACACTAGTTATTATATGATCACCGGTTATACTGCAAACACGCTCATTTGCTTTTATTTGGTCACTGGAACGCATTTCATATGACACGCCCTGAGTAGGGGCAGTGATATTTCACGAAAAGATTTCGAGACAAGATATAGTCCAAAGCACTGTAGGGTAGTCCAGCTTCTTTGATTGGCTAAAATATGTTCTAGCCCGTTTAACCGTTTGCGCACGAATCACGGAGGTTCAGTGTCGGAGTTACTTAGTCCTGAGTGGCTTGGTCAAAGACGGACACGGCACCAGCAGCCAATGGAGGTGTAACAACAGCTGAGGTGTGTATATAGTATTGTAGTCTACTGTGTGCTCCGATTTTCACGCGAAAAGTCACTGGCCCTAGGTGCATGCAGTGCCGACGCGTTTCTGAAATGCGATTGGCTCGCGTGACCCGTGACGTCAGTGCCGATGTGCAGAGCAGTGCTGACGAAGTTAACCGACTTTCAACTCCTGGTCGGCAGTTGATGAACCGCTGATCGGCTGGGCGTGCGTGATTCGCTGCCAATGAACACGTCACGACGAACGAGCCAATGGAATGTGAGGTCCATCTCTGCAAGCGCAAAATTAGGCGGAAGAAACGAGTGTTTTGTTTAAATGGTTAATAATGTAATAATATAAGTAATAAAAATAATGTATGGTTTAATAAACTGCAAAAAAAACTTCATTCGCAGATGAAATGCTGGCGGGAAAAAAACGAGTGACCGTAAATAAAGCATTCGCCCTGCCATCTATAGCTCGTTAATGGAACTATGCTGGTCAGCAGATGATCAGCATTCATTATGGCGTGCAGAGAACGATATCAGCAAGGTATCAGCACTTAGCATCAGCCTATTGTAGCTAAGGTTTAAATCAGAACACTACGACATTCAAATGTTTAGCACGCTACGCTACTATTATTTTGTTGTATCAGGATTCAAAAATTGAAACTCCATGAAGTCCTAAAATAAACAGTCGTTATTCCCGAAAGCAAGACCCGTAGCCGTAGTTGAGTCGGCAGATTCCATTAATACCATTCAACTATGCATATTCGTTCGTTCTTTTCCATGGCTGTTTTCATGAAATATTGCTAACGGTAGTTCACCTGGAAACAGGCATCAAAAACTGTTTCTGCGAAAATTGCCCAGAGTTGCAAAATATATGTCTTCTTGTATCGGACGATGCTACCTCATTTCCTGGGAGAGGCAGTCGTTTCCTTGCAAGACTGGCTATTGTCCTCAAATGCAATGCTTATTGCATTATTCATAAACGTGCCATGTCGTTGACTAGGCTTTCAAGTGACTTGAGGTTTGTGATTGAATCGATACAATTATGCAATAAGTGAACTTCATCAAAACTATGACAAGCCTTTAACATCGACTGCTCCGATAATCATGCCGGCTGTTCCCGACATATCCGCACAACTTCAAGCTATCCTGATTCACAATGACTTCCGTGAGGGTTAAGTTCCAGTAAGATTCATTGAACTCCACGGGTTCCAGGATTCTTAAAAAACTCAAATGCGCAGTAGAATTCCAAAAATTCTTGAGATGACGACGTCATATTCGCGACTGTGTTTATTGGTTTGTCGTATTTGGGTTTTTTTAATGTGCTGATTGAACAACTGCAAGGAAAATACAAATGTGTTTTTTTTTATCGGGTTGAATAATAACAGGAATTTCCAGTGAAACTGGAGTTGTTTGTCTTGGATTTGAGATCGGAGGAACTTGTTCTCTTCCCCAAATTACGAGAAGTCCTTTCTTCGTCTAACCCCATTATGAGAGAATATTTTTATACTTCCTTGAAGAACAATTCCTAGAGCCAATTTCGAGACTTCGCTTATAATGAAGACATAAGGGCGAGACTCGCCTAGCACCACTGACACTTCCCGTAGTGGAGATTCCGCGTGCTCAGTCCGTTCTAGTTCAAGTCTAGTGCGGTTCCACGAAGTGTAGCGTTTACTAAATACGAATATACACGAGCTTGACCGAACTTAATGACGTCAGTAGATCTCAGCCAATAAGAAATGGCTGAAGCTATGACGTCAGTAGATCTCAGCCAATAGCAAATGGCTGAAGCTATGACGTCTGCTTCTTTTCATAAGAAATAACGTGGAGAGGTCTACTCCTCGAAATGCGCATGTTGTTATTGCACTGTTTAAAAATGTAATTAATTTTCTGGGATCAACAGAAAACGCACGTAGAATTTAAAATATTGCCAGTTTACAAATAAATATATGCAGAATAGCCATTTCTAAGACATTGTTAACGAGAGTTTTTGAAATATTAAAAAAAATGGTATTTTTTTAAAAGATAATGTATTTACTTTGCATGAAATAAATATATCAAAATATTTGTGTAGCTTACATGTGCAAAAATTACTGCATTAAGACACCGCACTTTATATTTATACTATATTAATAATTCGAGTTATAGTTGAAAAATGGGATTCAAGAAGATAATAGAACATGTTTTAAACGAAAATCTTTAAAGGAATTTGAGTCATCCAGTGGCTTGAAAGACAAAATGGCCGCGAATATGACGTCCGAGTGATGTCACGCAGCATTCAAGGAATTGAATTCAATAAATTTGATGAAAATTTGGAAGTGAACTTTGATCGTGTCAGGGGGTCTTTATACAAGGGCATGGTGCTGTAAGTGTTAAGTAACGGGACTGGACACCTCTGAGGCTGTACACTTAGCGAAGAGAGGTAGTGTAGTGTCCTTGATGCTTCCGGAGTAAACAATCCTCGGCCTCTCTCTCTCTCTCTCTCTCTCTCTCTGAGTTGTTTCGTTTACCTCCGGGCTTTGGCGAAAGAGACAACTGCTGTGTCACCTTGCCGGGATCATGGAGTAAAAATCGAGCAGTGAGTGAACCTTAATATCGTGAAATTGAGCTCCTGACTAAGATGGCAGAACCAGCGAGGAAGAAAAGATCGGGTTCTTGGAAGAGCAAGTCACGAATTCCGTATCAAGGCAATATCTCCACTCGCAAAATCTTCTCTGTGAAGGCCTCCCTTCCCCCTCCCTCAATCACAATATTCACCAGGTCTGACACCACCTGACCTATAGATGCTCTGTAAATTGGGACGTCTTTTTGGAAGAAACGCGTTTTCAATTTCACGAGGAGGGGACAGGAAAAAACAGTGGCAGTTGATGAGCTGCAGCCCTGCTGCGAAGAGTAAAAGATAAGTACCGGTATGACGGAGTGTACAGATAACGTGGGAGAGTATTGCGAAGATAGCTAATCTTGGAGCGGCCCCAGAAGAAACAGTGCAATGGTGAGGGGTCAGGGGACCGCGGCGGCCTTGAGGCCGGGCCTACTATCCACCTCCACAGATACTCTGCCTTCGCAGAAATATTGACAGCAGTTATATACCCCAAGGGCGCTTGCGCCCACAGCCACTTGTAGAGCTTCATGCCCAACATTAAAAAGCATGTTACCCTTAACCTGCTGTCTCCTTTAGCATTTTTTAATGCATGATAAGTTTGAACTTATTTTCTGTCGAGAAGGTTTTTACTGTGTCTATGCAGGTTTTTTCCCCTCTCTTCTTTAACTGTAGCTTTGCTATACGTCCCCTTAGGGATGTAGTCCATGGCCTCAACTGCGGCCATGGCTGCCAAATATCCCTCTTAGCTACGATGCACGCCTCCTTTAGCATGAAATTCCCTGTCCTTCAAGAGTATGAGGCTCCGCCTTGAGACCCATTAATCCCTCGTACCTACCGCGGGCCCAAATAACAAATAGTTTTTAAGTAGGTTAAAAAAAAACTGCTTTCGAACATTCCTCCACAGCCCTGCTGAGGCGTGGAGGTGTCCCATCCTGCTGCAACCACGCCTTGGGGGCGAGGAGTTGGGAAACAATCCTGGATACCAGATGTTTCCCACATCTAAGTCCGACACTGCCCGGGTGCAGTGGGCCGAGAACGTGATAAAGGTGTGCCGTCGTACTTAACTTTTACCCGTGACAGAAGGAGAAGCGCGTGCGCGGTAGAGTGTATATACGTGTCGTGTAAGTATTTAGTTTTCGTGTTTTTTAATTCTTTTCGGACCGGTATGACGGACTCAAAAAATTTCAAAGTTCCCGGTGGCGCCCCTACGAAACGAAAGAGCCGATCTTGCTTTTGTTTGCGGGAGATGAAGTACAGTAGAAAGAAGCTTTAGTAGGTATCGGCCACCAGGAGAGGAGGTTTGGCGAGGAAAGCACCGGTTCCACCGGGAACTTTGCATGTGCATTCTGCTTTAATGCAGCGGTTTGTGACCAGATCGTCTCCTCCCGTGCCTGATCAGTAAAGTATAACGGGAGACAACTTACTGAGCGATTCACTATAGAAGAGTGCACCTCAGGTCTTGATCTTACATTCAGGCTGTTCCCATGGCTACACAGACTTAGTCTGTCACGTCAGGTCTCCGATGTGTGTGCGCTCTTCACCAGTCTTATATTCTCCTAGTCTTTTGAGCCTGGTCAGAGCTCTTAATTGACAGCAGTTGAATGCTGTACCACACGTCGCGTCGTACTGCTAACGGCACATCTTCCAACGAGGGTGGTGAGTCTGTTTCCAGGAAATTGTCCGTAGCAATGAGCAGTGAGATTGCCTTGTGTGAGATGTGGTCCACTGAGATGGTTACCGAGCAGTTCGCACCACGCATTCACTGAGAACCGTTGTTGTTGGAAATTTGTATTTATTGCTTACTGTACTTACACTTGACTGTGACCAGAAGGGTTACGTGTTGTTACAACAGAGGCAATGTCCGGATTCTGGAAACTTCGAGAGGAGCGATGGTCAGTGGTGGAGCGCGGCTGGTGCTATACCGGGCAGGCCGGNTATAGCATCGCCAAGTTCAAACTTAAGCCTTCGCCTAGAATACAAAACTGGAGACTGAGCAATACTAATAACAGAATTAGAAGTAGCCACGAGCTCGTTAACAGCAAACGTCTTCCAAACAAATAATGTATCTCGAATCTATTTGACTCAGATAACTAACACCAGTCACTGTACTGTTATGCGGATGTCTGTAGAAGCAGAACTCCGGAATACCAGATCCATTGCGCGCAGTCATTCCTTGTAAAGCGAACCTGTACTTGAAACTCGGTAGAATGAAACTCTCTTCAGCCTGTAGTAACTTGCTTGACGAAAAAATTATCATCCTTCATAACATCGGCAGTCGAAAGAACCGATATTCCTTAAAAAAACAGGTCTTGAAACGTATCTCCTTTTACGACCACGTGCTCGCCTCGTGGCGCTGTGGAAACTAATTGCATTTCACAAGTCTTTATATATGCACCGTGCGCACGACGATGAACATGCTGCAGATCGATCGCGTTCATGACCAGTCCTGTACACAGCGAGGGCATCAGTGTCCAGACTTCCTTACGGCTGATCTGGTTTCTGGAATCTTCTACGCCTCTTCGACATGAGTGGTCGATGCCGCTGTCGTCGAGCACGGAGCGAACTGTTCATTGGTCGCGAGAAAAAAAAATGCTCAACGCGAGTACTGCGCACAACAAAAAATTACGCTATTGCAACACTTGACTCGGAAATTAATATACAGAATGATTCTAAAATCATGGGACAAACATTGAGGGGTGGTAGAGCTCACTGAAACAAACAATTAATGTAGAGGAATATATAGGCGGGAGTGACGCGTTGAGGCAAAAACACAAAAACATAACGCGTTAACGGAAACATAAAATGTTAATTAGCAGCATACTTAACGAGTGATTCCATACAGAAAATGTTAAAACAGCTGCTGGAAATGCATCCACCAACAGTCACGCACGCTTGTCGACCTCTACATATGGCGTGATTGGCTGACAATGGTGGCGTGCGTGAAATACCCGGCGTATTTGAATCTGTTCGCCAATCACTCCACCGACGCTACCAAGCTTGCATTACTGTCGGTGGTAGCAATTTTGAGCAATTATTATAAACATTGCTGTAAAAAGGCATTTAGCGGCGACGTTTTAAATAAACGATGTGTTGCATTTCATGTGTTATTTTTGTGTTTGTGCCTCAACGCGTCACTTCCGCCCATATATTCCTATACAATAATTGTTTGTTTTAGTGAGCTCTACCACCCATCAATGTTTGTCCCATGATTTAGAATCATCCTGTATGAGCGAACGTGGGTTAACCAGTTCTGCGGCTGTGCCCGTAATCGAGGACATGTTGCACATTCAGGATATTCATGGTCGGTGCTGTACACAGCAACGAATCACCGGTCGGTGTTTTGTTAGTCTTCTTATAACAATCAGATTTGTAGAAGTTTCTGCATCTCTTATTCATTTGTGAATGGTTAACTCTGCCACGGACAAACACGCAGCACGTTGTCTATTGGTTACGAGAAGCAAGCTAGGCACAAGTACAGAGCACACAAAAAAAAATGTAATGTTTGCAACACCTGAGCTCGTCAATGAATTCTGGTCTGAACGGGTTAAGGGGGAGGGACGCAATTCATTTTGGATTCCTTTTTCTCACAAATCTTTGCAATTAAACGTTGTAACCGGGCATTAAAAACCAAAGCTGGGCATTGCATTGAGAACAACGAAATAGGGACACATAGCTATTGCCCAGACTTTTAAGGACTTAGCAACGAAAATTTTGAAAATTTCTTTGTCCTTGAAAACAAAACTTACGCGTTTGTAGATGCATCGTCCCGCTAGTGCCTAACACGATCTTACAAGAACACTACTCCAGCCCAGAAACAATACGTTAGCTGAATACAAACAATATATTTTCGTTATAAATAGTAAAAAGGACACGATTGACTAACTCGCGAATTTTTCAGGTCTCTACCAACGGTTCCTAAATGTCAGCTGTTATAAGAAATTCGTAGCTAAGTTCCAAACCAAAACTTTCTCCTTTTGCAATGCCTGAAAAAAAAAATATATTAACGTGTGCGTTAAGGGGGTTAATGAAATTTTTTTGTACGATTTAACTAAGCGTGATATTTATGCACGCCTTTGAGATGTTGTTCACGACGCAGGCAACTCGCACGTTGCAGTTAGTCGTGCGCGAAGATATTCAAATTTGCTGTAGTGTTACGTTCGCTTGCGCGATTGCGTCAATAACCGCGCCTGGTGGTTCCTCGCTCTACTTTCCCTTTCAACTCGTCTACAATACGCCGCCCCGATCTATCTCTGTTGTCTCCTCGCTTTGTTCTATCTCAAATTTCTCAGTGGCCATTAAGAGAGTTTGGGGTCAAAAATACGAAAACGATAAATGGAGATTCACCAGTTATTTTCGTTAAGGCCCCCGTCTACCTGGAACTTTTTCCCACGTTTAGGCCGAGAAGCGCGGGAGCGATAAGGGCGACACTNCTTTTCGTTAAGGCCCCCGTCTACCTGGAACTTTTTCCCACGTTTAGACCGAGAAGCGCGGGAGCGATAAGGGCGACACTGCTACGCGCATCAAGTACGCAATCACCGCTAAGCGCAAGGCTCTGAACTGGCGTGCAGTGTTCTCGTCGTGCTGCGTGTACCTATGGGACTTTCAGCGGTGACCATATTATTTTATTAGTGGGAAGTCTTTAGGAAGGTTCAGTNTCGTGCATTTTGAGCTACAGCTCCTTGGAAAGGCCGTTTTTAGCGGTTTTGGAGTACTCTGAATTGACGTTTCTAACGTACGTGATATTTTGAAAGTACTTAACAGCTCTCGTCTGAAGTGTGTGTTCTTTTCGTAGATCAGTACGTTGGACGCACGCTTAATAGTTTCGTTGTAAAACGTGTATTTCGAACACTCTACAACGCAGTTCAAGCGTCAGGTAGACGGGCGCCTTAAGTTACTGTAGTTAATAATTAAACGCAACCAAAACTTTTGCCATTATGGAAACAAATATCATTCATGGCGTTAATTCTTTCCTCTGTAATTGCTAGTCCATGCTACTCAACGTAGGCTAAATAACTGATTAAAAAAAAAAGAAAATATTAGTAGTGGCAGTAACGAATTTATAAGTCTGTTGTATTGACGATATGTTGTTTATGTCGAATGTAATTATATTTTTATTTTTAACTGTTAACCGTTTCATTCCTACATTAATTTATGGTTTTTTGGTGTTGCAAATAAGACATTTTTTGATGCGTGCTGTACTTAAGTTGGCAAGAAACTTGTTCCTTTATCACAACCAATAAGCTGTGGGCGTTGTGTTCAGTGATTTGTGATATGAACCAGTAGTAAATTATAGCATTAGCACGGTTTACGAATCAGTTACTCCCAATTAAAACCATTGTGCACTGAACTTCGTAGAGTACATGGCCGAACGAATATTACTTTCCTGTGCAACGCGTAAACAGTTGGCTACAACGGCCATGAAAGGGTTAAAAACTGCAGTTACTAAAATTTGTAATAGGCTTGGGGGGGCGCGGCATTTACGACGATTCCATTCGCGACATAAATAAGCCTGCGCGAAAATCCAGGAGTGGCCCCGCCGGGGATCGAGCCCAGGTTCGTCTTGGCGAGGGGGCGAGCACTCTAGCCACTACGCCATCGCGGCCCCCAAAATGCAAATTAAATCAGAAATTAGGTGAGCACACTATCCTGTGCCAGTACTGGACCATATTTGACCGAAACTCACAAAGGCCGAAATGGACTGCGGGCAAGTTATTGCAGACTGATTCAAGAGCTGTGAGCTCGTATTAGTAGGGTCAGTGACTTTCCGCGTGAAAATCCGAGCACACAGTAGACTTCAATAGTATATACACACCTCAGCTGTTGTTAATACCTCCATTGGCTGCTGGTGCCGTGTCCGTCTTTGACCAAGCCACTCAGGACTAAGTAACTCCGACACTGAACCTTCGTGGTTCGCGCGCAAACATTTAACACGGCCCAGAACATGTTTTAGACAATCAAAGAAGCTGGACGACCCTACAGTGCTTTGGACTGTATCTTGTCTCGAAATCTTTTCGCGAAATATCACTGCCCCTGCCCATAGGTACACAACATGTGACAAGAAAACTGTACGTCAGTTCAGGGCCTTGCGCTTAGCGGCGATGGCGCACTTGATGCGCGTGGCGGTGTCGCCCTTATCGCTACCACGCTTCTCGGTCTCAGACGCGGATATATGCTCGAGGCAGGCGGGGGCCTTAAGATGGTGCGCCGAGTTTACAGAGCGGGGACTCGGTTGTCGGCTTACGAGACGTGTAGCCCTCACACAGTAACTTTAAAAGCCATGGCCTCTGGATTTTCTCTTTTTGCTTTTGAACTAAGTAACCTTAAATTCTAACTTTAACTTTAATTCCAAATATAAATTAAGCCAGTGTTTAATTTGGTATGGCTTACCAAAAAGAAATAGTTTAGATTAAAAAAAAAAAAAAAGGAATCTTAGAGTCCCGGCGATTAGAATTTTTATTTAAAATGATCCGCAGGGCGTGGTTGCTTACGTAATACGTTTAACGTTCGCCACAGACGGATCGCGAATGAGAGTTATATCGGACCCCCAATGTATTAATATGAAATTAATTAGTGGCTAAGCTTACAGACGCCCACGTGGACAGAAATATTCTCCGTTTCGTATAACTTCAGTGAATTTCGACAGTTCTCGAAAAGTAGTACGGTCACAATGTATCCCTCCGCCACAGTTGTTCATTAAGTGAGGAAAACGATTTTTTTTAAACAAACTCTACGAATCCAGTGGTAGGCGATGAAAGACTGACCACTTCAGTCCAGCAGCCGGCCAAATCTCTTCCCTCACTCACTGACTCTGAATGAGTCCAGTCCAGTCCAGTCCAGCAATTACGCTGCTATAGCTTGCTGCAATTCTTACCTGCTTTATTATCGTTATGATCACGTAATATACTAGTTAGGATTTCGTTTATTTTATTTCTGGGGCGGGGAACTCTATCGTCTTTCGTGATATGGGAGTGTTTTACAGCTGCTCTTTCGAGAGTAGCAATTTGAACTGTTCATTGTTTTGATGATGGAGTGGAAAAGTTTGCTCGTACGGAAATAACATTCAAATTACTATAACTCGAAAGTCATGCCTTCATCGAAAGAACAAAACGCGATAGACGTTTCGCTGTCCATATCTACGCGAGAAATACACACGCGTAAAAATCGTTGGATTTTCAATAAAATAAATTAGGGTTAAAAATGTTTTTTTTTTTAAGGTCATGTACTTTTAAATATTTCAACAACAGTTCCGAAAAACAAAAGCACAAGAACTTGCTGTCCACTTCGTAATTCCTAAACACGTGGCGAGCCATCGGCGATTACTTCGCAAAAATCACTCTTGTCGGGCACTGATACGAAATAATTTATTTTCTGATTTACGCATTCAGTTAAGAAAACACTCGAGCTGTTTCTTGAAGCTGGGAAATTTAAATTTCAGAACGTAAATACGTTGTCGCTGGCGCTTCGCGGTAGTTACGGAAAACAGAGGGCCAAAGCACACAAGCGACCTTTTTACGAAGATGCAGACACGAGTAGCAGTTACGTTTCACTGAGGAAAGCTGTTCTTAAATCGCACTTGCAACGAACTACATTTAATGCATACAGGGTGATTCTAAAATCATGGGACGAACATTGAGGGGTGGTAGAGCTCACTAAAACAAACAATTATTATCTAGGAATATATGGGCGGGAGTGACGCGTTGAGGGACAGACACAAAAATAACACATGAAATGCAACACATTGTTTATTTACAACGTCGCCGCTAAATGCCTTTTTACAGCAATGTTTATAATAATTGCTCAAAATTGCTACCACCGACAGTAATGCAAGCTTGGTAGCGTCGGTGGAGTGATTGGCGAACAGATTCAAATACGCCGGGTATTTCACGCACGCCACCATTGTCAGCCAATCACGCCATATGTAGAGGTCGCCAAGCATGCGTGACTGTTGGTGGATGCATTTCCAGCAACT
>NQII01007501.1:54819-85067 GCA_002778355.1 Clitarchus hookeri
CAATGTTTATAATAATTGCTCAAAATTGCTACCACCGACAGTAATGCAAGCTTGGTAGCGTCGGTGGAGTGATTGGCGAACAGATTCAAATACGCCGGGTATTTCACGCACGCCACCATTGTCAGCCAATCACGCCATATGTAGAGGTCGCCAAGCATGCGTAACTGTTGGTGGGTGCATTTCCAGCAACTGTTTTAACATTTCCTGTACGGAATCGCTCGTTAAGTATGCTACTAATGAACATTTTATGTTTCCGTTAATGTGTTATGTTTTAGTGTTCGTGCCTCAAGCACCCCGGACACGTGCATCAGAGACGGGGGAAGTTGAATATGGCGATGGACGCTACAAAACCACGTGAAGGGGGGAGCAACGAGGCAGTCAGTGGAGAGACGTCGAATCAGTCAGTCGTGGATCGAGCAGTCAGTCAGTCAGCCGGAGTCAGTAGAGGATCGAGAATGCATCACGACGTCGACCTCAGTCGGAGGCCGTCAAACGGGACGTGCGGCGGGAAGAATCCGAGAAAAGTCAGTCAGACTTCGTCAAACGAGAAGGGTGTACCGGGAGCCGAGAGAAAACGAGTTCGCCAAATGCATCAAGACGTGGACCTCAGTCGGAGGCCGTCAAGCGGGACGTGCGGCGGGAAGCATCCGAGAAAAGCCAGTCCGACGTCGTCAAACGNCAACAGTGTCGACGTATTTATACGCCCTATCACTGAGGGCTAGCATCAAGTGCTGGCGCCTCACGCCGCAGAGCAGAATCAATACCTACTTCCAAACTTCAGCATTTGGCAGGTATCACTCCGTTGGCTGCTGGTGCCGTGTCCTTCCTTGACCAAGCCACTCAGGACTAAGTAACTCCGACACTGAACCTTCGTGATTCGTGCGCAAACGGTTAACACGGGCCAGAACATTTTTTAGCCAATCAAAGAAGGTGGGCGACCTTACAGTGCTTTGGAGTGTATCTTGTCTCGAAATCTTTTCGCGGAATATAACTGCCCCTATTTATAAGTAATGTTCCTTTACGAAAGATTTGGTATACCTACCCTTCAGATATTTATTGTCTTACAAAATATTTTTTTCATAGGTGACAAATATACTTTGAGGAAAAAACTAACGTAAGTGAATACAAAATAGAAATAATTGTTCTGTTGCGTTTTATACTGCTATGATTTGTAGAGTAATTGTAGGATAGAGTGGATATAATAAACGTGATACTAAAGAAATTCATTTCAAGAGTTTTATTGCCATTTTAAACAAAAGCTTTGGTTATAGTCTATTCGCGGATTCTTCACTCTTTTTGAATGAAACCTTTGAAAAATTAGCCTATATATAAGATGTCTGGTTGTTTCCGGAATATTCTGCGCCTCACAAGCGGTTTATACTTCTGTTTGAATACAAGGAATTCATTTTTGGTTAAATAAAACTTTTTGTATATTTTATGTGCAAATTGTAATATTTAATTTATAATTAATATTAATAAAACCGTGAGAAAATAGCTGCGTTGGTAATGCCTATAAGCAGAGACCTCAAAAATTCGCGGATTCATTTCGGGACAAGCTAGAATTCTAAACACGTGTGTTAATAAAACTTCAGCCATTGGTCCACGCGGTGTTTGACACCTCCTGAAGAAGACTGGTCCAATCGCCACCTTCCACTGTGACAGCAGACAACCAATGTGCAGTTGACATCGGCGTATTTGTACTTAAGACTGGAGAGTCTAGCCTGCAGGTCATTGAACTCGCGAGTCTTATGCAACAATTTATTACACAGGGTGCGCACGAATGCGGTGCGTTGTCTCGTTGGTCAATCTCCTAGAATCGGCTAATCTTTGTTTGCACGAGGCGGAGGAATATCCTGGAAGTAGAGCTTTAGCAGGGATTCAGAAAAATTGGAAGTAAAAGAGAATGGACTACGCTCAATAAGTATTTTGTTTAAAATCGCGCAGTCACCATCTCTTATAAAATACAAAAACTCCAGTAGAAGGCCTGGCTAACTGTGATGCAGTGACACTACAAAGGGCGTAGCTAGAAATTAATTTCGAGGGGTGGCGTAGTAATTTATATTTGCAGCAAATAAAGCAGTATTAATGTGGGCATCTGTGAGAAAAAGAAGGTATTAAATATTTTATTGTATTATGAAATGGAATATTTGATTTTTACAGTATAGCAATAAATTAAGTGTAGGTGACTTTACTGAGAGCCACAAACGTATATTTGGCTTGGGGATATTGCTCCAGCAGAGTTTGTATATCACTTCTGCAATATCGATACATTTCCTTGGACGAATAAATTATAATGAGTACAAAACATCCTTATAAAGTAAGTACTTTTAATAATTTTTAATAAAATAGCCCAGGAAAGTGACGGAAATTTACCTACTTCCTCCTAAATTATTCTAAATCGTTTGTAGCATAGTTCGACGTCTGAACTTGTCTTCCAGATTTTTCTGGAATTGCTATTTCTAAATTTTCTTGTACCCGTTTAATTTTCTGCAAAAAAAAAATGTTAAATTTGGGGGTGGCTTCGTTGCTCAGATCTTGGATTTCAGACTTCGTACTCCTTGGCTTGCAAAAATTATAAAACATTGAATGTAAGGCAAAATATTTTACAACGTACCTTAAGTGAAACTAATATAAACTTACTCTGGTGCAAAGAATAACGAAGATTGAGTGCTTTTGTATTCGTTTCTGAGTCTCAAAAATCTGGTTTTCCAACAGTGTTTCACAATCGAAAAGTTCATTAAACAAAAACAAAGAATCGTGATGGTCAACCCATCGAATTTCACTCGTCTGGCTGCTTATCTAACGAGTTTGCGCCACTTCCGTTACCGGTGCAGTGACAGAAGTTTCGAATTTCTATCGTACACAAGCTCGAATCAAAACTGAATTTGCAGAACGGCTCGCACATCGAACATGACTCACGAAGGAAGGGTTGGCAACTCCGTATTCGCCATTCATGCGTGCTATGCCATAATACCCTTGGCCATACAAACATTCCAATCTGATACCGAAGTTTTGCAAGAGTTCCAACCGTCGTTCATGCAAGAGCTGACCCGTGGATGCCATATTAGCTACCGGTACGAATTTGAGACGAGTCTTCTGTAATATCGTATTGTATTCGAAAGTGCTTCTCGACATCCCCCCGGTGTTACGCCTGAAGGCTTATCAGGGTACGGCTTGTAAACTAACTTATGACCTAACACCCATGCCTTACCTAGGATTCGAACCCAGGACCTCCCGCGCCCCAGACCGGTGGCGCACTAACCGACTTCGCCGCGGCAGGTTGGCTTTCTCTAATAACATAACCATTCTGTATAATGAACACACCTCTAACGAAGTGATAACCGTTCATGACGTAGGTCGCTAAAGTACCCAATCACAACGTCTCAACATAGAAAACAATTTCCCAGTAATAGAAATAACGCAGTAATTACTGTAAAAACACAGGCGAACTTTTTGTTTACTGTGTACGGTAAATAACTAATCCGCTGGTAATAACAAAAAAAAAATAGTTATATTTTTAATGCACAAATGAGGTTCCAACCCCTCCTTCTTTATGGAANAGTTATGTTTTTAATGCACAAATGAGGTTCCAACCCCTCCTTCTTTATGGAAGGGGGTTCAAATTTGCCACTAAATTTTTATGGTTTGCACTTAGTCAATCTATAATGCATTATCCAGAAACTCAAGAGATTTATCTTTCATTGTGTCTGTGTTACCTACTAGCAAAAATCTTCTGCTTCAGTTACACTTTCAAGGAATAGATCTAGGCTATAGGTTGTAAGTAAATTTTCTATATATTTTTTTATGAAAAATACTTGCCGAAGTTTGTCTGTCAGTAGTGTTTAGTTTCATCCTGTACGAAAATAAAACCAAACAAAATCTTATTTAACCTTCTAATGCAGTGTTTCCCAAAGTATGGGTCGCGACCCACCGGTTGGTCGCAGACTAGAATTTGGTGGTCCCGGAAAAATATAATTTCATACATAAACATATGCATGAGTTATAAATGTTATACTTCAGAACCTACACACATGCTATGCAACTGTCAATCAGACGTAAAATACTACGCAGGGTACGCAGTTAATTCCATTATGGCTGTCACTTGCTGAAACCTATCCGAATATATTTGACGAAGCCATCAAAGTCCTCCTCCCTTTTACTACGTCATATTTACGTGAAGTGGGATTTTCGGCCGTGGTCGATATCGAAACTAAATACCGAAATAAACTGGACGTGTCGAGTTCATTGCGATTGAAAGTAAGGGGAATAAATAGAAAACAAATGCGTCCTTCGCATAGAAAAATCTGATTTCTTACAACCAAAATGATTTTTAAACTAAATTAGTAATATAACAAATTGTGTAATGCTGTTTGGTTAGGTATCTTTTTCATTAAAATTGTTCTTTAATACTTCAACTTTTTAAACTATTTTATTAATCCGACTACCTTTCACTTCCTTACGCTACGTAAGAAATACAACGTGAACATGATGGAACAGCGAAACGGTTACGTTTCTCGCGTAAGGCATTCAAGTGCGTCCTGAACTTTGGCATTTTTTTTTAATGGGGTCGCGGTTAATAGAACTTTAGGAATCACTGTTCTAATGCATCTATTCGAAAGGCCGTTCCAGTACACAATACTACTGTAAAGGTTAATTTTTCATTAATTCATTTCCAAATAGCCAAACAGTCTTGGTAAAATATTCTACATATCCTCGGTTTATCCCGAATTTCGGGAGGGGATATGTTCCTATGATCCCTTCCCCCTTCACTTCGCCCTGTGTTACAGCAAGCTGAAATAAACTGCGACCATAGACTAAAGACGAGGTAGAGCGCTCTCGCTAGCTGCGCACGACCAGGCTCCGTGTCCCAACATTGAACTACTTTCCTGCCAACACGACTATAGTTTATCCGCGGTTTCTTCACACTTTTTGCATCAAACCTTTAAAACAAATCACCATATCTGTTGTACATATGGGGCTTGGTTGTTTCCTGAATATATCATGCATCACACTCGTTTCGTACTTGTGTTAACAAAGAGGTACCTAATTTTTGATTAAATTGAACTTTTACGTAAATTTTATTTATAAATCTTAATATTTCGATTACACTTGACATGAATAAAAACGGGGAGAAAATATGTGTGTTGGCAATGCATAGTAAGAAATAGTTCTTGCGCAAAATATAATTACACTGAGTGCGCACGAATGTGGTGCGCTGTCCCTTTGGTGTAATTTTCTCCACTCTGTTCATTTGTTTGCAAGAGGTGGAAGAATATCCTGTAAGTAGAACATTAGCAGGGCTTCACTAAAGTTTGAAGTAACCGTGAATGGACTATAGCTACAATGGCTACAGTGGATCGCATTTGAGGTTAGAACACTGTTTAGTGAGCAAGTACTCTGAAATGTTGGTCCATTTCCTCTATCCATTTTGTAATGTAGTTTGATTAAATTCAAATCGGTTGAAAGTATTTCATTCATATTATAGTGCTCGTATTTCGAAAATTAAGACGTGAACATACTCGTTCATCACTGTCGACCAGGAGACTTTGATGGTTTTGTGTTCCTTCGGGGTAGGTCAATGTTGGGCACGTGCGCAGAAGACGAATAAGCGGACTACCTCATCTTTAGTCTATGAGCTGAGACAGGCGAAGCAGGTATCGCAGACCTGTGAACGTGTGCGCAGTATGCGATTTAACAAAGTTCCCGGTGGAACCGGCGCTTTCCTCACCAAACCTCCCCTCCCGGTGGCCGATACCTATTAAAAGGTCATACCAGGGATGCTTCTTTCTACTGTACTTTATCTCCCGCAAACAAAAGCTAGATCGGCTCTTTTGTTTCGCAGGGCGCCACCGGGAACTTTGAATTTTGAGTCCGTCATACTGGTCCAAAAAGAATTTAAAACACAAAAGCTAAATACTTACAACACAATACATTCAAACACTACCGCGCTCGCGCTTCTCCTACACACGAAGAGTTAAGTATGACGTCATTCCGTTAGCACATTCTCGACCCAGTGCAACCAGGTTGTAACAGTCACAGATACTTAAATGACTTTGTCACTGATATAACCTGCGACAAGAAAATACTTGTGACAAAGTAGCAGGTTGCGATTTATCGGCCATCTGTACCTAGAGCAGTGGTACTCAGACTTTTTTTTTAGGAGGGCCATATTAAGAAAAACTAAGACCGCTGTGGGCCGCACTTACGACACTTGACGTAATAATATTTGTGAACTAAAAGCAGGTAGGTAATTCGATGACATTTAAAACTCAGAGTGTCGTGTATCGTCTTGCAAGTCGTTTGTTTGTTCGTTCGATATGGTGATGGCGGGTGGAGGTAGTACATCAAAAATATGAATATAAGTCGCCTGACTGATAAAATAATGAAAAATATCGTCTAGTTTCATCAGTGACTTTAACTTTCAATAAATTCGTATTGTGTATTGCTCTTTTTTATTTTTGTAACAAGACGCCCTAAAAATAAGAATTTGGTAACTTGTGTCTGCTGAAGCCGGCGAGCGCGGGCCACAAAGAATGGGCCCGCGGGCCGCAGTTTGAGCACCCCTGACCTAGAGTCTCTGCCATGATGTCAAATTTTTCCCGTCAAACTACTTCCAATAAGTTTAGTCAAATGAACTTTCGTGACGTCAATTTCTGTCGTGCACGATTCTGATTGGCTTAGTCCGNTCAATAAATTCGTATTGTGTATTGCTCTTTTTTATTTTTGTAACAAGACGCCCTAAAAATAAGAATTTGGTAACTTGTGTCTGCTGAAGCCGGCGAGCGCGGGCCACAAAGAATGGGCCCGCGGGCCGCAGTTTGAGCACCCCTGACCTAGAGCCTCTGCCATGATGTCAAATTTTTCCCGTCAAACTACTTCCAATAAGTTTGGTCAAATGAACTTTCGTGACGTCAATTTCTGTTGTGCACGATTCTGATTGGCTTAGTCTGTCAAATAACAAAGAAATTTTAGAACCGGTCCAGTCTTAGAAAAGTTTGATGGAAACTGAAGACATCCAATTTTTTNGTCAAATAACAAAGAAATTTTAGAACCGGTCCAGTCTTAGAAAAGTTTGATGGAAACTGAAGACATCCAATTTTTTGAGACAAATTTTAAGAACTTAAGAGGCGTTAAATTACATTGAGCAAGGAACATCTATGATAAATGAAATTTGAAACTAGTAAAGAAGAGAAATTAAATCACAACCGTTGTTACATTTCTTTCTGTTAATGTACATACTGCATGGGTACACAACTGCAATATCTCAATTTGGAGACAATTATTAAATAAAAATTCATATTAGATGCTGCAAGTAAAAAACGTTTAACATTTCGATATCTTTTCAAACGCATTCGAGATCATTTGATAAAATTTTGGCGGAGGGAAACATTTGATAGCCGTATTTCGTTTTCAAATTTTATTGTAAAATATATTTGAAGGCGAAAATTCGACAGTGTGACAGGACTTAAAAAAGGGAGGTGACAATATAAACAAACGCGTTCGTCAATGTTGACCACGTGAATTCGACGGTAACGTTGGTGTGGGGTAGGTCAGTGTTGGACGGACGCGCAGAAGACGAACAATCGGTGTATAGCTCATCTCTAGCGTGTAGTTGTACGGGAAGTTGGTTCTCTAGTGTGGATGGCACAAGAGCGGGGACAAGCACGCAACACTCCACATGCCACTGCAGCGGCGGGCGAACTGGCAACACTGCCCCGCGCCGCGGCCCTGAGGGTATGTGATCTGCCGCCCCTCGCCCCTCCAGCTATCTTTTCGATTCTTCATTCTCACATCCTCCTCGCGCTGTCCTGCCGCCCGGCTCCATACCCCGGTCGCTCGCAACCTCACTCCCTACCTCCTAGGCTATTCCGTTTAAGTAGGGCCAGTGACTTTTCGCGTAAAAATCGGAGCACACAGTAGACTTCAATACTATATACACACCACAGCTGTTGTTATACCTCCATTGGCTGCTGGTGCCGTGTCCGTCTTTGACCAAGCCACTCAGGACTAAGGGACTCCGACACTGAACCTTCGTGATTCGTGCGCAAACTGTTAACACTGGCCAGAACATTTTTTAGCCAATCAAAGAAGCTGGACTACCATACAGTGCTTTGGACTGTATCTTGTCTCGAAATCTAGCCCTTTTGAAAGCCATCTCATTTGTAATAATAGTCGATAAATACATGTTCTTTTAGTCTTGGACGTTGACTTCCGAGTGCAGTGGAATATACTTACTGTGTTCATTACTTGCAGTACATTGCAATATTTATTTTGAAATGTGGTTAAAGGATGAAAAACGTCTTAAAGGAATACGTGAGTACGGCCTCAAAAGTGCTCACTTTACCGTGAAAAGCATATACTGCATTTTACTAACTACAGTTATTCGTGTAATTTCCGTACTTCCATACAATTACGGCAAATCGAACATATTGAGTGTTTCAGTAAAAGCGTGCGAAAATGAGACTGGGAAAAGCGGCCGCGCCGCGGAACGGTTGGGAGGTTGGGAACGAACGTGTGATCCAGGAGACCAGCGAAAGAACACATGGGCGTAAACTTGTGGGCGACCCGTGTAGTATGTGAGGTTCACCCGTCGTCCGCAAGGTGGCTCTGTCATCCCACATTAACACAGCGCGTGCGTGTGTCAACGACAGGCGCACAACTCGTGGGATATTTGAACGAATGGGGCAGAATCCCAGTAGCCGTTTGTCATGCTTGCTTTGAGGTTGGTGGCCGTCGCTTTGAGCAATTCTTCTGAGGTACAAACTGATACGTTAACACCGGTCCGTCAATGGAGCGGTCCTGTACAGTACTACCTGTCAACAGTGTGCACACGCAATGTCAATAATCCACGTAAACAAGGAGGCCGCGGTGGAGTAGTGGTTAGAATACTCGCCTCCCACCTAGGCGAACCTGGTTCGGATCTCGGCGGGGTCACTCCCGGATTTTAGCATGTGGGAATCGCGCCGAACGATCCCACTGGTCGGCGGGTTTTCTGAGGTATCTCCCGTTTCTCCCACCCTCGCATTCAGCGTTGCTCCATAACTCACCTCGCTTCATCCTCATCGGCTCTCAAGGCCTCGATGTTAAGAGCCGCTCGAATCACTCCACTCCACAATTTTACAACAAAAAAAACTGGCGCAGAGTTAACGCTAATACATAGAGACCTGAAAAATTCGCGAGTTCAGTGACCTGCAGGCTAGACCCTACAGTCTTATGTACAAATATGCCGATGTNTTCGCGAGTTCAGTGACCTGCAGGCTAGACCCTACAGTCTTATGTACAAATATGCCGATGTCAACTGTGTATTGGCTGTCTGCTGTCACAGTGGAAGGCGCCGATTGGGCCACCGTTCTTCAGGATGTGTCGAACCCCATGTGAACCAATGGATAATGTTATACAGACACGCGTGTGTTGAATTCTAGCTTGTGCCAAAATGAATCCGCGAATTTTTCAGGTCTCTACTAATACAACATAACGAGCCTCATTTTTAAATTCAGTAGTGTAAATCGGCGTTTACTGTTGATGCCGAAGACTGAATACCGAATATTTGGCGGGCAGCGCATGTGCTGCCGGGCCGTTCTGTTATATCTCACCTGCAGACTGGGACCTCTGTTGGACACTGTAAGTGCACAGAGACTAAACGGTGTGGTGGTTCTTGATGTGGGCGTACCAATTCTCTGATTGGCTGAGCGAGGTTCTGGTAACCGACCTTGTGTCTGATTGGCTACTGCGTGGTGCGGAAGCTTCCCTATTGGCTGGGCTGCCGGGCTAGCAAGTTAGTTTTATCCCTTTTTAAAACTGTATTAATTACAAGTAGGGCCACCTGTTTTTTCGTGAAAAAGATTTACGCGGAGGCATGACTGCAATATCCTATGTGCACGCTTGCATTGCCTATTGGTCGCTTGTCTTTGTGTGAAGACAGTCTGTTACATGAGTGAGCCAATTAGAACTAAGCATCTCCGATACTGACCGTTCGTGATTCGTGGGCAGACAGACAAGACGAGTAACAATTTAAATGATCCAATCACAAAAGTGGTTCTGATATAAAGTGCATTGGAATACATCTTCTCCTGAAATATTTTCGCGAANTAAATGATCCAATCACAAAAGTGGTTCTGATATAAAGTGCATTGGAATACATCTTCTCCTGAAATATTTTCGCGAAAAACAGGTGCCTCTAATATAAGTGAAATATTGTAACATACATACAGGATGATTCATGAGGATTTACAGCCACTCACAGGACTTATTCCTTACATCATTTTGAGACAAAATATGTCATATAAACGTGGGTCCTATTCCCAATATTTACAGAGTAATTCGACAATCAGCATACACACTCTAAAGTGGAAAGGAGTTTTCAAATACCGNTAAATGATCCAATCACAAAAGTGGTTCTGATATAAAGTGCATTGGAATACATCTTCTCCTGAAATATTTTCGCGATAAACAGGTGCCTCTAATATAAGTGAAATATTGTAACATACATACAGGATGATTCATGAGGATTTACAGCCACTCACAGGACTTATTCCTTACATCATTTTGAGACAAAATATGTCATATAAACCTATTCCCAATATTTACAGAGTAATTCGACAATCAGCATACACACTCTAAAGTGGAAAGGAGTTTTCAAATACCGNCCTATTCCCAATATTTACAGAGTAATTCGACAATCAGCATACACACTCTAAAGTGGAAAGGAGTTTTCAAATACCGTTTCAAGCATCAATGTGTGGTGTGGTGTCCTACACGATCAGCTGATTAGGCCATTAATTTTCCCGGGACGCTTGACCAATGTGATGTGTCTGCAGTTGTTGCTCTAAGAACTTGAGGATATTCCGTTAGCAGTGATACGTCGTATGATCTTCCAGCATGATGGTGCACCTCCTCACTTCCATCGTGCTGTGGTTGAACACTTAAATGTGAATTTCCGTGAGTGATGGATAGGACGAGAGATGGATAGCCACACCCGCTGATGCACGAGGTCACGTGAAGACCCCGTGGAAGTCAGAAGGCATCGGGGGGTAGATCTTGGTGATGATTGGGACATAGCCCCTGGACTGTACGAGCCGAGCTGCAGTGGGATGAACATCGTGAACGTGGCTGCTCTCTCTCCGGGATCTGCCCGCCCCTTGGGTCCAGCGAAGGCGAGGGGCTTCTGCGAGTGCGACGGGACTGCAGCAGCTCGGGTGTGGCGACTACTCCGCAACTCGTCGCGTCCCCAGGTGTTGGATACGGGATCTCCAGGCTCTGGGGTGGCTGGGAATACTCGAATACCAGCCCGCGGACCAACTGGCCGGTGCGAAAGTGCCGTCGTCGTGGACGTCGTGGAGAGGGGGGGGGACCTGGGTAGCTCAGTAAGAGATGGCGAAGCGCATCNGGGGGATCTCGAGGTGCCAAGGGCGAAGTGTAGCGAACCTCACTGCTGGATTCTGCGGGCTGCTGACTGCGGATGAGCAAGGAATGGAATGGAATGCATTGTACCTCGGAAGCATCCTGCCGTCAGCCTTCACTCCTGGGCCAGCGAATGTTCCGCCTGAGCTTGGATCTCCCCAAGAGAAGACCGACTGACTATTTTGGAGAAGGGAGAGGGGGTGGCTTCCCAATCAAGTATGTGGAGACCCTGATGTCGGCGCGGACGAGTGAATATGGAGTAGGTGCCATGACTGAGCTGCCCGGTTTTCCGACGAACTCGACGAGAAGTAGGGGGGCACTGCATTCAATAGCTGCTGTCAATATTGTTGTGCTGGTACGCCTGCACAGAAATATTGGGAGCAGTTCAACCTCAAGGGCGCTTGCGCCCACAGCCCCACCCCTTTATCTTCTATATTTTCAACTCCCAAATAAAAAGCATGGAATCCACACCTGCTGCCTCCTGTAGAATTTTTATTAGTGCATGAATCAATTTTGAACTTCTTTCCTGTCGGGAGGGTTTTTACAGTGCCTATGCCAGTTTTTCCCCTCCCCTTCTTAGCTATAGCTTCAGCTATAGGTACACTTAGGGATGCAGTTCATGGCCCCAGTTGCGGCCATGGCTGCCTTAATCCCTCTCTGCCGCGATGCACGCCTCCTTGCATGTAATTCCCTCTCCTGTAGGCGTATGGGGCCTAGCCCTGAGACGCACATAAACTCCCGTATCTACCTCGGGCGTACACTTAACACTTAGCAATAGGGTATGTAAAAAAAAACCCTGGACTGCGTGTGTTGGACAGGCAACGATACAGCAAGTGGGCAAGGGACAAAAGACTGTTATTTGGAATGGCTGGAATGAACGAACACTTAAGTATTGGAAATTATTCCATTACCGTCTAACCATTTCCCAAATATGTGGGATAGCATACAATAAAGTGGAACAGTGTCTTCGAGTATGCAATTTGTCGCCGTAATGGGGCCGCGGTGGTGTAGTGGTCACACTATTCGCCTTCCACCACGACGAACCTGGTTCGATTCCCGGCAGGGTCGCTCCCGAATTTTCGCATGTGGGGTAATGGTGAACGACGCCCCTTGGTAGTTGAATTTTCTCGGGGATCTCCCATTTCCCCCGCCCATGCATTCCGGCGCTGCTCCATACTCACCTAATTTCACCCTCATCGGCTCTCAAGACCTCGATGTCAACAGCAGCCCAAATCTCTCCCCCTCCTCCTTGTATGTGCATTTAGCTTATGCAATTGTTTAAGCATAACAATAACACAGAATATGTAAGTATGCAGAAGTTAAATTGCGTGGGCTCCATTGTGGGTGGACCAATTCGCCGATTGGTTGAGCGAGACTCCGGAAGTGGGCCTCGCACCTGACTGGCTACTGCGGGCTGCGGAAGATCATGTATTGGCTGGGCCGCCGGTTGGCGACTAGGTTACGAGGCGCTGATTGGTTGAGCGTGGCTCTAGAAGTGGTCCTCGCATCTGACTGGCCACTGCGTGCTGCGAAAGATCACGTATTGGCTGGGCCACCGGTTGGCGACTAGGTTACGAGGCGCTGATTGGTGGACGGCGTTCCGACATGTCGCTGGCCAGTGACGCTGAAGTTCGCAGAACAAGCGAATGTATAACTTCAAGTGTTATGTACTGGTAACTTACATCATTTTACAGTTTAGGTAAATACAGTTATTTGGTTTCAGCATGCATTCTTATAGACAAGGCCACATGTATTTCGCGGAAAGTTTTCTGCTCAAGTCAGATTTCAACTTCTTGCGTGCATGCTTGCACATCTCCTTTGGTTATTGGCCGGTGCGTCTGTGCCAGAAGACATTTTCTACTCGACTACGCCAATCAGAATAAAGCCCTCCTGACACTGGGTGTCCGTGATTGGCTGGCAGACACTTAAGCCGCGTGCAAATTAAAATCATCCAACTGCGATGTTGGTTCCGAACTAGCGTGTTTTGGATTACAACTAGTCGCGGGGAATCAGGTAGCCCTACTTAGAAATCAGTAATTCTCACGTGGTCCATTTCCTCAATGTCGGCACCCTGGATGCTGCTGTTTGTGGCTTTGTGATAGAAATCGGAAGGTCATTTTTGTTCGCCCCTTGCGATAATCCTCAGGCCATCCCCTGAAGGAAAGAGAAAGGAAAAGAGGGGGTTTGCCGATTACAGCTGGCAACACCGCCGGCTGACAGGTGTTGGCTGTGGTCGAGCTACGTCACAGTTGGCAATCTGCCTGCTGGCTGGGCGGTGAAGTTGGCAGCACTGCTGGCTTGCAACTCGCAACCACCCACTCCCCCTCTGCCTGATACTCCCCAGGGTTTCCTGTCAACACTGAGCCAGTGTGTTTTCAAGACTGGTTTGCTTTTCCCAGACAATGGCACGGAGTAATTAAGAAGGCAGAGGCGAAATGTCAGCTCATTCCGCGGACTCAAGACTCACACGCCGACGTAACAGCGTCACTTGCCACCAACATGTCGGAACGCCGCCCGCCAATCAGCGCCTGGTAACTTACTCGCCAGCCGGCGGTTCAGTCAATAGCGAACTTTTCGGGAGCATAAGGTAGCCAATCTAATACAAGGCCCATTTCCAGAGTCTCGAACAGCCAATCGGAGAATGTGTACACCGACATCAAAAGAACCAACACGCAATTTCGTCTCTGTGCGCCTGTCTCCTCTGTGTTCAGCGATCAAAACTAGATTCCTTGTGTGTGAGACCGCAGCTCTTGTGTCACGAACACTGATGCAGTGATGCACCATCGTAATAATAAAGTACCATTAAAAAAAAAACAGAAACTGCGAAGAACGTGAGCGGGATAGTTCCTATAACAAACTTCGATCAGGGAGGGGCAGAATATATATTGTATTCCCAAATTAATTTATGGTTTCTGGTGTTGCAAATAGCAAAACTTTCGATGGATGCTGTACTTAAGATGGTTACGAACTTTTTCCTTTATCACAACCAATAAGCTATAGGTAGGGCCAGTGACTTTTCGCGTTAAAAATCGGAGCACACAGTAGACTTCAATACTATACACACACCTCAGCTGTTGTCATACCTCCATTGGCTGCTGGTGCCGTGTCCGTCTTTGACCAAGCCCCTCAGGATTAAGTAACTCCGACACTGAACCTTCGTGATTCGTGCGCAAACGGTTATCACGGGCCAGAACATTTTCTACCCAATCAAAGAAGTTGGACGACCCTACAGTTCTTTGGACTGTATCTTGTCTCGAAATCTTTTCGCGAAATAGCACTGCCCCTAGCTATAGGCGTTGTGTTCAGTGATTATTATTATTATTAGTGATATGAAACAGTCGTAACGAAGAGCAGTTAGCACGGTTTACGAATCATTTAACCTCAGGGAGATTCATTAGTGACTGAGCTTCGTAGAGTACAGCGCCGGTCAAATATTACCTTCATGTGCAACACGTAGACAGTTGACTGCAATGGGCATGAAAGGGTTAGGAATGCGAAGGAGAAATTTAAAATGGCCGACGTACAAGCGGAACGACGTAGTAGCGACATTTTATCTGGCATTTAACAACCAGGTCTTGGGTGCTGGTGAAAGCGAAACGAGGTGAAAATGAAGCAGTGGCTGAATGCAATGGCGGAGGGAAATAGGAGTACCCGGAGAAAACTCGGAGACCAACGGTAACGACCGCAACGTTTTCCACAAGCGAAAATCCTGATTACTCAGTCGGGAACCGAAACCAGGATGGGAAGCGAGTAGTCTGACCACTATACAACCACGGCCCCGAACGACAGATCAGGAAACTGGAAAACTGTAAGCTATTTTAAACAAATTGACCCACGAGTTTTTACCGTTGGTTCGGAGTATTCTAAATCGCTGTTCACACTAGCGATGTTAATATTGGTAAAACAAATATCGATATTATTTATATAGGTTATTTATAAAAGCATCGTTTTGCAAACCGATATATCGAAAGAAAAATATCAATTTTTGGTACATATGAACCCGATATTTTATGTATTAAAAGAATTGACAAATGTAAAATTGCTTGGAATACGTATTACGTATTGAGGGCACAAACCAGAGCGGAAAGATTTCGTTCCTATTTTTTAGTATGTTGCTAAAGTAAACATAGCAATGTGTTAATTCACTTTTTGTATTCAAAACAGAGCTTATTAAAAAGAGCATTTAAAAAATATTGTTACGCGCCTATTGCCGCAGGGGACGCGGGCACTATGCGTGGACTCGGCTCTGTGGGGGACGACCCACCTCGACCTCCCCCTCCCCCAGGCAGACCTGCTCTCGGTCCCGCCGTCAGGCGGCCGGGAATGATTGACATCTGACCTGGCTGGCGTCACGACCCCTCCACTACCTGCCGGAGAAGCCGACGAGTTTAGAGAATGCGCAAGAATGTTTTGGGAACTAGGACGCTCGGTGCAACGCGGCATTTGAAGACATTTCTGGGCAATGGCGTATGACCCTATAAATATTGCCGTAGTCTAAGGGTTGGCAGGCTGTTGGTAGAAGTATTTTGCCGAGTGCGGTAACCGGGCGAAGTCGAGCGCGGCGAGGGACATCGGTGAAGAGGACGGACGACGACGGGAGATTGCGAGGTGATGGCGGGCGAGGTGTTTGTAATGTTAAAGGACGAGAGGGCGTGAAACCCGACGAGTGAAGGCTACTGTGCGTGAGGGCGCTTGGAGAACTCTAGAACATTGCGGACTGGCTGGACCTGGACTGAACTGTGGCGAGACTGTATGGACATGTTTTAGGAACTTCGTTGTAAATATTGGAACTATCAAGTATGGACATATAATTTGTGAAGTAATTCAACAGGTTTAAATACACTGTTTGCTGGGCATAATTGTTGTTATTTAGTTACATTTATTTATTTGAGATAATTGAAAATTGTTTTGATTGAATTCATTTAATTGTAAATAGCAAGAGATAACTATTTATTGTGAGATATTGAGAGGAGAGTATTTNTGTTTTGATTGAATTCATTTAATTGTAAATAGCAAGAGATAACTATTTATTGTGAGATATTGAGAGGAGAGTATTATTTTAAATTATTGTAAGTAAATTAGGAAAATTATAATTAACTCTTTTATTTCATTAATACCTTTATTCCTTAACGAACCTTGGTAGGTCCAATTTCTATTAGAAATTGTAACAACATTGTTACAATTTCTATTAGAAATTCGCGTGTGCTTTACATCGTCTGAGCGAGCGGATAGTGTGTGGAGCATAGGTGGTGATATAATATTGGGCAGCGAGTCATAAATGAATGTTTGATTGACAGACGAGCTATAATTTTACCAGAGTTTTGAGGTATGCAGACATTCCACCACGATAACCCTTTGTCGGCTCGTGTGCTCCTGAGCTTCGGCGGATAGAATTTCTGCGATTATCTGAAGAATTTTCTGGTTTTACTGACGTCTTTTCACTCAGCGCGACTCGGGGTGCGTTGAATCTTTCAGATGGTCAGGGCGACTGATAATAAGGGCGACGGGCCCCCGAGCCGTGAGTTTTATGAGAGTAGGGAGTCTGGGCGATTGTGCGACGTTAAGCGATGGACGACGAGCAATGAGAGGAGCCGGAAGTGACCAGCGGGAGGAAAATTTACGACTGCGAGCTTCGGTGCAGTGAAGAGTGCGTCCAACAGGCTGGACTATTGGGCTGGATGCTTGAGTGAAAGACATTTCAAATGATGGCAACAGACAGACTGAACATGTGTTAACGATGAGTGTGAGTTAACTGACTGTTACCAAACAGAGACATTGAGAAGGACTTTAACTAGAGTGGACAGAGACATTAAATACTGCACTCATTGAGAAATAAAAAGACAAATAGTGGAGGTAGACAGATAAATGCTGTAAGTAATAGACGTGTAAATAAATTAAAAATAAAATGTCATTCTTTTATTTTTATTAAGACCTCCATCCCCTACGTACTTGGACACGCCCCTCTGGCGTCTTGTAACAATATTTATTTCCGATANTTTTTATTAAGACCTCCATCCCCTACGTACTTGGACACGCCCCTCTGGCGTCTTGTAACAATATTTATTTCCGATACTTGGGAAAAATATATAGTTGAAATATGTATAGCTACGATTGATATCGATATATCATTGATACATTATCGTCATTTCGATATATCGATATGTTTGCAGCATCCCTAGTTCACACGAGCGGAACAAAACAAGAATAGCGACTTGGTAAGTGTTTTAGAAGCGCACCCAGGCGATGACGCCAAGCAGGTGTTGACGCGCAGATCTCTTCGCTGGAAGAAAGTTCGGCGACTGGATACGACGGCGACCAGCACAGACAACAGCTGACGGCGACAGGAAGGCAGCCATCGCGCAGTGACGTCACGCCGCCTATTAATACGGCCCGCGACCTTGTCTACTGCTCGACCACGATTCCTGCACACTCCCTCTCTCGTCTCTTACTTCCTTTCTTGGTAGTTCAAGGCGTTCACCACCAAAGAATCTGTCGTTTTATTTTTGCATCACATACTGTTCATCTTGTAGACATTATGCGTGCGGGCAGTGATATTTCGCGAAAAGATTTCGTGTCAAGATACAGTCCGAAGCACTGTAGGGTCGTCCAACTTCTTTGATTGGCTAAAAAAAAAAATGTTCTGACCCGTGTTAACAGTTTGCGCGCGAATCACGGAGGTTCAGTGTGGGAGTTACTTAGTCCTGAGTGGCTTGGTCAAACTGCCTGTGCCGTGGTCGTCGGTTACCTCCAATAACAACAGCTGAGGTGTGCATATAGTATTGAAGTCTACTGTGGTTGTAGTTTAGACATGCCATTAAGAAAATTTTACGTACTTAATTTTTAACGAGAGGAAATAATACTCGTAGGCAACGTCTACGAGTTGAACAGTATTTTGTTCAAATGTCTGAGTTGAGTTGAGAGATTCCGGTGGCTCTTAACGACGAGGTATTGAGAGCCGACGAGGGCAAAATGAGGTGAGAATGGAGCAGCGCCGGAATGCAAGGGCGGGAGACACGGGAGATCCCCGAGAAAATCCGCCGATCAGCGGCATCGTCCGGCACGATTCCCCGCTTGCGAAAATCCGGGAGTGACCCGGTTGGGGATCGAGCCCGGTTCGCCTTGGTGGGAGGCNCGGCACGATTCCCCGCTTGCGAAAATCCGGGAGTGACCCGGTTGGGGATCGAGCCCGGTTCGCCTTGGTGGGATGCGAGCAGCCTAACCGCTCAGCCACCGCGATCCCACAAATGTAAAATAATGAATTATTTAATAACCGGCCACTGGCTCTCTGTTCGGCGATCCCGTCACAGTAGGAGTGCATGTTGAAGTGCGGGTTGTGTGAAGCCCTTGCTTGGGTGTCTGTCGAGTATGTGTGGGGGGGATCAAAGAAGCCGACCAGCCTGCTGGTGGTGGGGGGTTGGAAGTGACGTACAGTGGGAACAGGTGGCCGGAGTAGCCTCGAGCACGTGACGTCACCTCTCTCGCACGAACACGCACCAATGGAGAGGCAGCTTCAGTGTCCTCGTTGGCGGCAAGGCGCGCTCTGCAATGGCACGCACGCAGGTACGACGATCACGGAAGCGGACACTAAACACACTCGCGTTTCATTCTACGACGAGAAGCATGCGAACGCGTATAACGTACGGACACACGTAAGCAAGTTGGGCACCTCCCAACTCTTTCGTGTAGCCAATAGGAATCGAGTATTTGGTCTGTTGGTTTTCGTTTTCGTGGCCGTTGCGGTATAGACGGCAACAGGTGCTTCGATTTGCCGTAGCTTGGGATCATTTTCGTTCTAGTAAATAAGTGCACGTGGTTCGGCAGTAGCATTTACGCAGTGTTAAACACTGTAGAAATATACACAATAATACGTGTATACTATGAAACCTGTACCAGTAAGTTGCAAAGGCTGAGTATTTTTTTATTTCGTAAGTTGCAAGACTACGTTTCTTGNACTATGAAACCTGTACCAGTAAGTTGCAAAGGCTGAGTATTTTTTTATTTCGTAAGTTGCAAGACTACGTTTCTTCGTATTACCTAGATTTACTCAAACTTAAGCTTACGACGAGAATACAAAACTGGATTAGGAGAAATAGCAATAACAGAATTGTTAGTAGCAACAAATTCATTAATTGCAAAAGTCTTCCAACATATAATGTCTCTTGGATCAATCTGACTAAGATAATTAACACCAGTCACTGTACCGTTGTGAGGATGTCTGTAGAAACAAACTTCGAGAATACCAGATCCGTTGTGTGCAGTCATTCCCTGAAGAGCGAATCCGTACATAAAAATTAGAAGAACGAAGCTCTCTTCTGCAGTTGTAACTTGCTTTACAAAAACATTATCGTCCTTCATAGCATCATACATCATGACATTCTACAGACGTCCTCACAACAGTACAGTGACTGGTGTTAATTATCTCAGTCGTCCGCTTGTTCCGCTCGCGTTTCCGAGTCCGTTTTCTTACGTTACGTATCCGCGCGTTGTAGAGCTGGCAACGTTGCCGCGGAGTAGACAAGCACGCACTNACTATGAAACCTGTACCAGTAAGTTGCAAAGGCTGAGTATTTTTTTATTTCGTAAGTTGCAAGACTACGTTTCTTGGTATTACCTAGATTTACTCAAACTTAAGCGTACGCCGAGAAAACAAAACTGGATTAGGAGAAATAGCAATAACAGAATTTTTAGTAGCAACAAGTTCATTAATTGCAAAAGTCTTCCGACATAAACCGTCTCTTGAATCTATTTGACTGAGATAATTAACACCAGACACAGTTCTGTTGTGAGGATGTCTGTAGAAACAAACTTCGAGAATATCAGATCCACTGTGTGCAGTCATTCCCCGATGAGAAAATCTGTACATAAAAATTAGAAGAACGAAGCTCTCTTCTGCAGTTGTAACTTGCTTTACAAAAACATTATCGTCCTTCATAGCATCATACATCATGAAATTCTACAGACGTCCTCACAACAGTACAGTGACTGGTGTTAATTATCTCAGTCGTCCGCTTGTTCCGTTCGCGTTTCCAAGNCTCACAACAGTACAGTGACTGGTGTTAATTATCTCAGTCGTCCGCTTGTTCCGCTCGCGTTTCCGAGTCCGTTTTCTTACGTTACGTATCCGCGCGTTGTAGAGCTGGCAACGTTGCCGCGGAGTAGACAAGCACGCACTTGTCCATAGCGAGGCTGTGGGAGTGGGCCTTGCGTGTGATTGGCTACTGCGAGCTGCAGAAAGTTCCCTATTGGCTGGGCTGCCGGCCGACGCTGACCGGCATGTTGGCGGCAAGCGACGTCGTTCTGCTGGCGCGTGTGGTTGGAGTCGTCGGCGCCTGTGTTCGCAAGTACTCCGTGGCGACGGCGTTCGTCCACGTCCTGGAATGCAGACTTGCCCACGCCAGGATAAATATCCTTGTATCTCTCAGGACTCGGTCACAACACCAGTTCTTTCGCACTATACCTTCTGAGCTACTTATTAACTACTTATATTCTTCTGAACACCTGATGTCCATAAGAACTACTGTGTGCTGCAACTTTGTCAGTGGATCCGCTGAAGGAAAGCAGTTACCTAGGAATTAGAACCATTAAATTAAAAGAAGTTACTAACAACTAATGAGCCTATTTTTCTCTACATAGGTGTAAATAAATTTTGGTGAANGCTGCCGGCCGACGCTGACCGGCATGTTGGCGGCAAGCGACGTCGTTCTGCTGGCGCGTGTGGTTGGAGTCGTCGGAGCCTGTGTTCGCAAGTACTCCGTGGCGACGGCGTTCGTCCACGTCCTGGAATGCAGACTTGCCCACGCCAGGATAAAGATCCTTGTATCTCTCAGGACTCGGTCACAACACCAGTTCTTTCGCACATTTGACGGTCCCCCAAAAGCACAACTTTTGTTTGTGAATTTGACCAGTGTCGATTCAGGCATCGTGCCGTTCTGCAACCTTCGCATACCAACAATGGAATGTTGTATTTACTGAGGACAAATGCCGTCCTTTCGAGATCTAGCGTATTCCGAAAAAAGTGCCGTTAATATACCTTCTGAGCTACTTATTAACTACTTATCTTCTTCTGAACACCTGATGTCCATAAGAACTACTGTGTGCTGCAACTTTGTCAGTGGATCCGCTGAAGGAAAGCAGTTACCTAGGAATTAGAACCATTAAATTAAAAGAAGTTACTAACAAATAATGAGCCTATTTTTCTCTACATGGGTGTAAATAAATTTTGGTGTAGTTCTTAAAATATACATGGCCTTCTCTGTAGGTGTGCGAAATTTTGTGGAAATTAGTTCAATAATTTTGTAAATATGGCAAAATGTTCCATTTACTCACATGACACGGCTTTGCAAAAATTCCTGCAAAAAAGGATCTCTTTATGCATAAATGATGCTCCTAATTAATACTGTTTACATACAAAATTTGGTTGAATTTTCTTGAAATGTTTCCTAAATATAACAAATCAAACTAAATTATTTATATAAACACCATTAAAACATGCCTACCGCCTACCATGCCTACTTTTTGTAAAACATAAATTTTAAAAATTCCTTGCAAACAGGCTCTACATGTTAAGGAAACATCTCCGTCGAGGAAAAATTCTAAAAAATTCGCGATGAACACATTTTATTTGCAACGCCTATCTTTAAAATTAACGCACTCAGGCGAAATTTCCTTAACATGGGATTTCCTATTTCAATTTCGCAGCGGCCAGCCGGTAGGCAGGGCCCTTAACATCGTGGTCTAGAGAGCTGATGAGGGCGAAGCAAGGTGAGTACGGAGCGGCGCCGGAATGCAAGGGCGGGGGAAACGGGAAACACCAGCTAAAACCCGGTAACCAGCGGCATCGTTCGTCACGACTCCCACATGAGAAAATCCGGGAGCGACCCCGCCGGGAATCGAACCTGGTTCGCCTTGTGGGAGGCGAGTGGTCTGACCACCACACAACCGCGACCCTGAACACTAGACTACAAATGGCCGCCCACCTAAAGAATTCGCTGAATTCCCGTACGTCTACTCATGAGACGAGACATGGGGAGGGTTGGACACGAACCATCACCAGACCAGTGGCGGGGCCGCGGTGAAACAGTGGCCAGGGCGCTCGCTTTCCACCAAGGCGGATCGGGTTAGATCCCCGGTGGGGTCGCGCCCGGGGTTTCCGCGTGTAGGATTCGTGCCGGACGATGGCGCTGGTCGGCGGGTTTTCTCGGGGATCTACCGTTCCCCCGCTGCTCCATACTCACCCTCGTCAGCTGCCGAGACCTCGTTGTCGAGAGCTACCTGGAACCGTCCACTCCGCTCCACAGCTCGACGGCCGCCAGGCGAGATCTGCGAGGGGTGCCGTGCCGTCGAGACACCGTGGTCGCGCTGTAGCCTCCACCACTGTTGCTTCAGATGTCGCTCGACCCGCTGACGTCACCGCTATGCGAGCGCCACGCATTTCCCACGACTTCCTCGCGTCTACACGCTACATCTGCCCTGCTGGGTCGTGGGAAATGGACAGCAACATGGGTTAAGAATGTTAAATCTCTTCACTCACTCCCCCCGGCCATTAATTTATCCCATTATCCTCCCCTTAAAATCGATAACAGAAGGTTCGTAACGCATCTTAACCCGAGGTTCTAAAAAATTCACATTTTCTACGCGTGACNCTTAAAATCGATAACAGAAGGTTCGTAACGCATCTTAACCCGAGGTTCTAAAAAATTCACATTTTCTACGCGTGACAACGAATTAATTCGGTGTCTGTCTTATACTTAGGAGCTGTGATATTTCGCGAAAAGACTTCGAGACAAGACACAGTCCAAAGCACTGTAGGGTCATTCAGCTTATTTTATTGGCTAAAAAATGTTCTGGGCAGTGTTAACCGTTTGCGCACGAATCACGAAGGTTCAGTGTCGGAGTTACTTAGTCCTGAGCGGCTTGGTCAAAGACGGACACAGCAACAGCAGCCAATGGAGGTATAACAACAGCTCAGGTGTGTGTATATGGTATTGAAGTCTGCTGTGTGCTCCGAATTTTACGCGAAAAGTCACTGGCCCTACTTATACTACAAGCACTTTAAGGTTCGTGTTACAATTAAAAATGATCCAGACTTTATTTCGCATGGCCGTAGGCCATGTCCAATGACGAACCTGTGATAAAAGAACGAGAATCTGTGCGATGTTCTCTCACTAGTGCGGTCTTTCTTGGTGGAAAGCAGGAGACCATGAGCTATACATAGCGACCTGAAAAATTCGCTGATTCATTTTGGGACAAGCTAGAATTCAACACACGTGTGTCTGTATAACCGTATCCATTGGTCCACGTGGTGTTCGACGCCTCCTGAAGAACGGTGGCCCAATCGGCGCCTTCCACTGTGACAGCAGACAACCAATACACAGTTGACATCGGCATATTTGTACGTAAGACTATAGGAGGGTCTAGCCTGCAGGTCACTGAACTCGCGAATTTTTCAGGTCTCTAGCTATACAATAACTGCTTCAGTTACACTTGACAATAGAATCTCAAGGTTTTTCCGAGCTCTGCTGGTATCTAAATGCTGGTTATGGGAAAGAGATGGCAACGAAACGAACGACTATCACCAACGAAGTTTTCTTATTACAGTGTGACGAGATATGAGTTTCTGGTCTGCAACGAATATTCCCGTTGACACCCTCATTCAGTCTAGCTAAGGGTCACCACACAATGTGTGAAAGATTCTGCGGAAACCTTCGAAAAATCATGCCATATACGACATGTATTGCGTCATGAGCGTCTCATACTTCCTCAACANATTCTGCGGAAACCTTCGAAAAATCATGCCATATACGACATGTATTGCGTCATGAGCGTCTCATACTTCCTCAACATAAAAGTATCTTATTTTTGAGGAAACATAACTTTTATTGATTTTCATCTAAAATTTATAATAGTTAATTTATAATTAATATTAATTAAAACAGAGAAAACAAATGTGTGTTGGTAATGCTTAGTAATAATTTGTTCTCATGCTAAGTTTTGTTAAACTAAGTGCGCACGAATGAGGTACGTTATTCCTTTGGTATGATTTCGTGGATTTAGTTAACCCAACGGTCTACATGCTGCACGGGTAGGTAATATTTGACCGGCACTGTACGACACGAAGCTCAGTGCTCAGTGATTTCCTCTGGGAGTAACTGATTAGTAAACCACGCCACTGCTCTACGTTACGCCTGGTTCACATCTNGTGCTCAGTGATTTCCTCTGGGAGTAACTGATTAGTAAACCACGCCACTGCTCTACGTTACGCCTGGTTCACATCTCTAGTCACTGAACACGACGCCTACACCGTGACAAAGAAACAAGTTTTTAAGTAAATTTAAGTACAGCGCGTATCCAAAAATTTCTCTTGAAAAAAAACATATTAAAGTAGGAATGAAAGGGCTAAGCTCTGTTCGCGCGAGACGGAGGAATATCCTGATAGTAGACCTTCATCAGGTCTTCAAGAAGGTTGGAAGTAACGACGAGTGGACTATACGTGAAGTTAATGACTACAGAAGGCGTGAGGAATGTGAAGTTAATGACTACAGAAGGCGTGAGGAGTGTGAAGTTAATGACTATAGAAGGCGTGAGAAATGTGAAGTTAACGACTACAGAAGGCATGAGGAACGTGAACTTGCCAAGCAGCGAGAGGGGTGTGCCCACGCCAGAACGATCCACGACGCCAGTTTCGCCTCTGCGTGCTCGCCTACTCTGCGCGCAAGGCGAAACTGGCGATGTGACCTCGGCCGGCGAGGTAAGTCTCTTTGTAAGCGGAGAGGGAGGGAAGAAGGAGTCTGGGCGGAGTTGTGTTGCCATGGCGACGACGGTGTCGCCACGTCAGAACGAGGCCTGCTTCTCTCCAGTCGACGTCTTTCATCTGCAGCCGGAGCTCGCATGACCTGGCCGGCCGTCTCACACACATCGCACGTCCAACTAATTACACGTTCCACACATTTCACAGTTTCACAATAACTTAATTACAACAGAAGTAATGCATTTTCGTGTAATTGTAGACATTATGAAATTTTATACATTTCTTGATATTCGAATTAACCTATTCATCGAAAAGCATGTGCTGCAAAAGCATAATAATTTCCTTATAACACTATAATTAGTCAAAGAATCTCCGTAAACAAATAACAGCACGGTGGAAAATTTTATTACCACATTTAATTCGCTATTTAGAAAATTTGGAGTTTAAAAATATTGTCAAGAAATTGGTATTAAAAATAGTAGTCGTGTACTTTGTACTAGATACGCCAGCGGCGTTGNGTTTAAAAATATTGTCAAGAAATTGGTATTAAAAATAGTAGTCGTGTACTTTGTACTAGATACGCCAGCGGCGTTGGCGTGTTATCAGACTGTACTCTATGCTGGACGAATACATAGAGTGCATACAAGTAGATCTTAAGCAGGGCTTTGAAAAGCGCTCAGGTTGCCGTGAACAGCCTTTACATAACATTTGTTTTTCATTGCTAATTTATAAACATCCTGTTATGCCTGAAAGAGTTAACACTTCGACTGCGATACAGATTTACTGGGAGATAAAGTAGAGGGTGGGGAGGTGGATTGTGTTTTGACAGGTTTCCCGCGGGGTTTCACTTGAGTTTGTCGAGCAGTACGTCCACGGAGCCGGAAGACGGTCTGGACCGCAGGCCGGAGGGTGGAGGAGTATTCCTCCTCGACCAGCCACCGCGAAGTCGCCACCAGTCTGACCACACATCGCCACTGCATCCGCGTCTGTGGCAAAGCCGCTGCCAATCAGCACTCGCGGTTTAGGGTTACCAGACTCTCACTATAAAAAGGAGGACATTTCATGAACAAGGGGGCGATGAAATTTCTTTAGCGCCGCAAGTTATATACACTGGAGAAGTGTATAGTTGCAAGGCGCCCGAGGGTCGTATCTGAGTTCGCGAGGGATAGAAGTCTTAATAAAGATAGAAGAACTAAATTTAATTTTAATTAATACACACAGCTATTATTTACAACGTTAAACAACCTTTCTCCACTATTACTCTTGTTATTCTCAGTGAGAGCAATATTCAATGTCTATCTCAATTTAAATTAAAGCCCTTCTCAATGTCTTTGTATTGGGCGTATTCACTTAGTTCACACTCGTTATTTATACATGTTCATTGTGTATGTTGCCGTCGTTTCGAAAGTCTTACACTCGCGCACCCAATTCCATAGTCCCGCCCGTCAGTCGCTCCTTCACTGTACCGATGCTCGCAGTCCGCAGACTTCACTCCCACTGGTTACTCTCGCCGCCACTCGACGCTCTGCTGGCTCGTCGTGTTCGCTTAATTCGTACTCCAGGCTCTCAATGTTGCGCAATCCTCCGAACTCTCAAACTCTAGGCTCGGAGGGCCGTCGCGGCTTAAACAATCTCGGTGGCCCGATCTGGAAGGTTCCCCGCACCTCGAGATTTCCTGAAAGAGGCAAGGGCGATGAACCAGAACATGCTTTAAAGGATAACTGCAGAAATTCAATCCGCTGAATGTCACGATCGTGCGAGTTGCGATAGGCTTATTGCGGCGGCACGCGGCGGCTTGCCTTTGTGAATCGCCACCCGTGTCTCACATTACGTTCGCCTGGCATTCTTTCGCTCTCGCGGGCAGGGTGGACACGGCACGTAACAAAACGTTTTTTTTTTCTTAGTAGCATACTGACAACGTTGAAAAATAATACTTTAATCAAGTCGTTAGCACACCAGGCAAACAATTTTCAAAAGTTAAATTAATATCATAAAATAATGTTCCTGTTGTCAGTTAAGATAAACTTTTGCTTAAAAGTGTTTTACTCGACAAACCATTCTAACACTAACTGCAGTACGAAAATCGATCCAAATAAGAAATTAAAATATATCGTATACACAGTTTACAGGGATTAACAAAGCAAATACATACTTAATTAGTATATGAGAAACCAAATGAATGTCAATAATACAGCTATAAAAAACTATTTTTTGCACAAAATCAATAATATGAAAATAATTGATAAACTAATTCTATATTTTAACTGGTTGAGTAAGCCGGACATTTTGGGCTACCATGAAAAGTCCTCCCGAGTGTGAAAAAGAAAATTAAAAAGGAGAACATATGCTGCTTTTGCTGGACGCCAGCAAACAAACGCAGCATGCTGCGTTCTCACGATTGTTCAATTTAAGAACATTCCACAGGGACCTCATATATAACTTCATATCAACACACGATTGTAAAATAATTTTGATGGGAGTCGCGGCTGGACTTTGAGATTCACTCGGTAACACGATTTATCTATGATTTGTGTCATTTCTCTGGTTTCTCCTTTTGTTAGCTTGTTCTCTACAGTGTCCTGTACATCTCTGAGTATGAATACTGTGCACACCTTTAGTTTACGTCTAATTGTATTCGGTTATCGTAAAGTAACACGGGTCGAATATGGAATTGAAGTTTTGATACAGTCCTTTTCCCATTGTGCGAATATATAACAAATACAGTTCCAGGCGTAAAAAAAAAAAATGCACGTGGTTCGAGGCGAATGGTCCTTCGCTAAACTGAGTATCGTAGACGAAGATACATGAATAGCGTGCGATGACACGTCGTTAGAGGACAGCGCGTGCTATAATTACGGTGGCCGAGTTTGTGTTATTGACTCGTTTAGCAGGAACGCTAATTAACGCAGCTGCCGACGTTGTCTTTTTGCCGGAGCCAACAACAAGCGCGCGGCACTAGAGCCGGCAAATTATACGCTAGGCGGTCGGTGGGTCATCACAAAGCCACTGCACAGTTACGTAGAGAACTGCCAAATAATTACAGCCGTCAAACGACAACAAGACATTTATTTTTTTCCATCCATGGCTGTCTTTCGCACCTTTTAACTTTCGCGCGCGGTTTTAATAGTGAGGCGGCCAGAGTTCCACAAATTAAGGCTCCTTTGGTTTCAGGTACATTAAAATGCTTTGTGTGTATATACAATTAAGTTTCCTGCTGACTTACTAACACTCTCATTTACACAGCCTAAACCGCTGGGCAAAATAAGCATGGACATTTAAGGCGCCCGTCTACCTGGCGCTTGAACTGCATTGCAGAGTGTTCGAAATACACGTTTTTCAACGAAACTATTAAGCGTGCGTCCAACGTGCTGATCTACGAAAAGAACACACACTTCAGACGAGAGCTGTTAAGTACTTTCAAAATATCACGTACGTTAGAAACATCAATTCAGAGTACTCCAAAACCGCTAAAAACGGCCTTTCCAAGGCGCTGTAGCTCAAAATGCACGCATCAGATACATACAAAACTACTATAGGGGCCTGCACTGAACCTTCCTAAAGACTTCCCACTAATAAAATAATATGGTCACCGCTGAAAGTCCCATAGGTACACGCAGCACGACGAGAACACTGCACGCCAGTTCAGAGCCTTGCGCTTAGCGGCGATGGCGTACTTGATGCGCGTGGCAGTGTCGCCCTTATCGCTCCCGTGCTTCTCGGCCTAAACGTGGGAAAAAGTTCCAGGTAGACGGGGGCCTTAAGGATGTCTTCCCTTTAGATTGCAGGCTTTACTAAGAAAGGATTTATTTTCGAATTTCGACCTCTAAGAGGGCGAAAAGAGGTAAAATGTTTTCCATTTCTCCTCGATAGCTAATTAATCCGACGAGATATCGATATGCTCTTAGGTTTAAAAGATAGACTACACAAAGACCTAAAAACCAACTTAGGATTTTATTTTTTAATTCAACCCCTGTGAGTCTGGAAAAACGTAAAACGTGTTTTTCAGGTCTTCTATATAAATCACTAACCCATTGAGATATCGTTTTACTCCTAGCTTTAAAAGGTAGTCTATCCAAATAACTTAAGGATTTTTTCATTCTTACCTTAAGAAGGTGAAAAATGGTAAAATGTGCGTTCAATGACTCCTCAGTAGCTCTGTAACCATACGAGATATCGATGTGATATTAGTTTCAAAAGGCAACCTGTAGAAATGCCTAAAAATTCATTCCACAATTTTTTTTAATTTCAACTCTTTAGAGGATCGAGGATTTCTCGATCAGCAACCAGATAATATAGCGTTATGCCATTTGCTTTAAAATGTTGGCTATGTAAATAACTATAAAATTAATTTCAGGATTTGTCTGTGTGCAAATCCCTAAGAATGTGAAAAAAGTTCCGAATGTGTTTTTGATTATATAATACCTATATTGCATCGTTTACATGCCTTCAAACCAACATGTTTTTGTAGAAAACTTATCAAATTTCCCTTTAAAGTTGCAGAAAAAGTTGTCAGAACTGTGAAGGATCTATAGTTAAACAACTTTTTTTTTTGTAGAATGCGCGGTTAGTGAAAGATTTTATTTCTTGCAAACAGAACCGTCAGACAGAACAACTTTGCGAATTACCTTGAAAACGGTTAAAAACCACATGTTACAACAGTTGCGAGGCAGTCTGTTTATAGGTATTTTGCGTTCCAACAAACCTTCTCTACAATAATATCAAACATAACTTAAATATATTCCAGTAGCATTACTACTATAAATTCTCAGAAGGCAAAAATTCATTTCTATAATCTTATTTTCTGAGGTATTAAAGTAAATCGACGAAAATAATTAAGAAATAATTAGCAGAGTTGATTTTAAGTTGTTCGTAGTGGAAGAAATGTTGTACAAATACGTGGACGCAGTTGTAAAGATGGACGTTACAGTGGGTTACGTCGTGGAGTTCATCAACAGCATCTGCACCCTGCTACTCTGCTATCGCACAAGATTCTCGGCGAGGTTGAGGCCCCGGTATCGTTGATGCCAGAACCTTGCAAAGTCCCCAGCCTACAAGCGAAGGTTTGGCGCAGATACGTCATCGAGGCCACAGTCTTCACCGG